>PVLC010046085.1:0-11531 GCA_004027655.1 Graphiurus murinus | reverse complement strand
AAGCAATGTCAGCATTAAGATTATGCATTTTTGAAGTCCAGAGATGAATTCAGACCACAGATGCAGATGGTCATTTTAAATAAACATCTCCAGAGAAAGGCAAACAGAAAGGGAATAATATTTGTCATGAGATACTGCTAGATAAAATTATTTTATAATTTATCTTCTTTAATCTATTCTTCAATTCTGTGACATAAATGTGATTATCTTCCCTCAATAGACAAATAAAATAAGTAACTTTCCCAAGATCACAAACCTAGGTTAAGATTTTGACCCAGTCTGTCTAATATCCAGGTTTATACTTTTTCCAGTACCCATGACAATAACTTTTGGTGTTTGGTATTAATGTTTGGCAAATAATGATAAGAAGAGGATGTCATAGTTGTATACATGAAAACACCAATTCCGACTCTCAGATGAGTTACTTTACAGTAAACCCTCCTGAGCCTGTTGTCCCAGAGCTTCAGGACTAGACCAGAGGGAATATTAGTAGAACAGAAATGGGGTTGGGCCTGAGAAGACCTCAGTACCTTTGAGACCTCAGCCCTGTGGCTTTAAGTGTCCCCAGAAAATGAAAGACCAACTATTACTGGCATGGTGCTCACAAAGAACTATTGTGAGTCCCTGTTGTCACTTCCATACCACGTCATACATCTCAGGAGTTTCACACAGAGAAACTATTGCATCTACAAGTGGGATCCAGGCAGGAGACTCTTTACCTGTCCCTAAAACTGGCTTCTGTGTGTGTGACAAAGCAGGCGATATTACTGTGCGGAGACTAAAACAAACAGAAAATTATAAAGTGCACAAAAGGATTTTCCACACTGCTGAGCCTTGCAAAGTGTTCACACTTGAATTCCTCTTTTTGAATTCATTATCTCAAGACACCATTTGGTTTGGAAAGCCAGGGCAGCTGAGCTGAAAATGTGTGTTATTACTTGACGGTTCTGGGAGTAAGCTACAAAGGCGGCAGTATTGGGAACTAGCTTTGCTCGTCATAAATTCTTTGTCGGTGGGCCCTGCCTCTTACTTTAATCATTGACCAAGATGAGACCCTATGTAAAATATTAATTTGGGGCACATTCCTGACCATTTTTATGATAGCATACATTTTTGGAAAGCTAACTTAGTCTAAAATACTTTATCAGTGCCTTCCTTAGACTCATATCACCTGCCTTTTCACAATCATTCTTTAATTTGAAGTATTTTAATCCAGGTGAATATATAGATCACAGCCACATGGAGTCCTTATACAACCACCCTTCTATTACGTTCTTACCTGTCATTTTCACTTCTACTATGCCTTTCCTTTTTATTATTTTCTTTTTTCCCATCCCAATCCTACTTGTCATTCAATGTCCAAATTTCTGCCCCTTCTCCAAAATTTATGAAACCACTAAATTCTAACGAGACCTTGCCTTCCTCTGGCTCCTTGGAACAATTATTTTCTGTTCTAGGAAGCCAAGAGCTAATAAAATGGCACTGAAAGACATCTATTTTTAATCTTGAATGGCAATTTAAAATTATTATCACTTTTTAAAATTTTATCTGTTTATAGCATGCCTCTCCAAGTAGACTGACCACTCCTTCAGGTCCACGGATACATGTTCTTGCATTTAGTATCTGCCATAGCACCATATGCTTACCTTGCTATGAGATGGATTTCATGAAAGGGTTTCTTTAGGTGATTGATAAAATTATGCTATTGAATAACCAAGTATTGAAGATGAGAAAAACACTGGAACTCATTTCTTCTCTTTTCCCTTAGAGGCTATTTCACAACTGAGAAATGAGAAGGTAGCATAGGAGTTCATTTTGAGCCCCCTGGTCTCACAATAATTCATTGAATAGGGCTGGGAAGTGAAGGAGTTACTAAGAGAGGAAATAAATTTCTGTTAACTGTTACTGTTTGCAATTTGCTACTGTAAGGTAAATTTTAGTGCACATATATAATAGAAGTACATTGATTGGACTGTTTTTTTAAGTTATTAGTGCAATTAAATTGACCTTCTGCTAGTACTGAAATAACTTGTTTAGTGAAAACTGAACAAGTGAATAGAGCACAACTCAAAAACAGTAGATTAAAGAGCATTGGATGTAAGGCCTCTGTCAAATCACTACAAAGGCAATGAATGGACCTATTGGGTAGTTTTACATTACAATAGATAAATACTGCTTGGGAACCCAAAACCACAAGCTAAGAGGTGGTGAGATCATAATACCAACAACACGTCATAAACATAATGATGTGCTCTGTAGACTCCCAAGCATTCAGGTATCAATTTGATTGCATTGGCTTGATGCCAGATCCAGAATCGCACTGCAAGCAGTAAACACTATGTAAAGGAAAGGGTTGCTCAGGTGCCACTTCTGGACATCAGCACATATTTCCCAGCCTACGCTCCAGGCGAGCAACATTAACTGGTTAATTACAGAATCTCTGAGGCTCGGAGACACCATATTATCCAACACAGGAACCTTTGATACCCTAGGGTGTTCTCTGAAACCCAATTCCACTTATCTCTGTACAGGGTCTTACATTTCAAATGGGAAATAGCTACCTGGACATTCTGAAACTTTTGATGAGCATCTCTTCTTCATGAAAACATCACTTTGTGAGTTCTGCATTGTACACAGCCTGATACCAAGAGGGAGCAAATAAACAGGAGGCAGAGCCATTAGCATGATGTCACATTCTATGTAACAGCTTACAATATACATCCTATTCAAATTTGTAAAGGCTTCCAAATATGAATCTCTTGGAAGTATATATTAACTCAAAGGCTTCAAGGACCTATGTGCTTATCAAAATCTCTGGAGGAAGGAAGGTTGGAGATCAGGAATGTACATTTTAACAAGGAGTCTAAGTGATTTTTCCAAAGCTGTGATTCTTACAAAAGTGTGAGAACTATTCTAATTAGGATTATGTGTTTGGTACATGACTGCAGAGAGAACAAAACATGGAGTAAAAGAGGGGTGTGAATCTATGAATCAGGTTGGGAGTCATCATAAGGCAAATACATTAGGGAGCAAAGATTAGATAAGACAGACAACAGGACATCCTGGTTGTACTCCACTACTATCGAGATTTGGAATGCAAAATGGGATCCATTTGTGCTCTGTGGGCATGGAATATAAATTTTTAAATTTATTAGGTTACAGGTAGTATACATGTCAAGAGAAAAGAACAAAAATGAAAGCCTACAAAACATGCCCATATAAGAGGCAGGTTTAGGAAGAAGAAGCAATGAACTCCAAATGGTCAGAGCTAGCAAAAGAAACAAGATGTTCTTTCTCTTGCAAGAGGCACATGGCAAGGAAATGAAATTTCAGAACTGTGACCTAAGAAAGCTCTTTTCTTTTATTTATTTATTTATTTATTTATTTATTTATTTATTTATTTATTTATGTACTGGGATTGAACTCAGGGGCATTCTACCTCCGAGCTATACCTCCAATCCTATTTTTTATTCTTTATTTTGAAACAAGGTCTCACTAAGTTGCAGAGGGCCTCACTAAGTAACTGAGGCTGAACACGAACCTGGATCCTCCGGTCTCAGCCTCCCAAGTACTGGGATTACAAACATGTGCCACCACACCCAGCAGCTCTTTTCTTTAGAGTTATCTAGCTTCAGGTATTCCATTATAGTAAGGTAAAACAGACTAATACATATATATATATAAGCTAATGCTTGTAGAACATCATTTTTTAATATATAAAAATAAATTTCTAGCAAATACAAAAAAAAACTTTCAAAACATTCAAAATCTCTCTTCCAATCTTTTATTTCCTGTGAAATAAAAGTAGGGGGAGTGGTAGACGTATGAGGGGTAGATATTGATGCCTAGTTTTATCCAAAGGGGATACACTAGTGTGAAATTGGGAAATTTTTGGACTCTTTTTTGCCAGTACAAACAATCACAATAACTTTGTCTGTTGTATCACTTTGACCAGTATGTTTGAATTTCATGTTCCTCATCTATTGAATGAGAAGACTGTAGTGCTTGATCTCTCACATATCGCTGAGCCTTCCCATTCTCTGTAGTGGATTTCTCCAGACCTCTTTGAGAGAATCTTCCCCTCTGACCGCTTTGGAGCTGTCAGTCATTTCCTAACCATAGAAGATGTCAGGTGGTCCATGTCACATCTTGAACAAGTCTACCCCTTTGGGACTTGGATGATAGCTCCCAGTGTCTGTGGCCTTTCTTTTTTCCACTTCTCTTAATCACAATCTACTGCCTCCTCAGGCCTTACTGATCCATTGCTCATTCTTTGAATTCTCTTTGTTATCTTTCCTGAGTTGTTTACATCTAGCTTTCTGATCTCTTGTAAATGAATTTCCTTTCACATGTACAAAACACTCACCCATAGGCTCCTGTAACTTAGATTATATAAGGGAATAGCCAAGATTCAATAAAGCATGAAGTCTAGAAGAAAATAAAATTAGAGGAAGTAAATTGATTCCTATATTGTTTGGGTACCAGAAACCCAGAATAAATATCCCAAATGGTTTTACTTTAAGGTTATTGAAATCTAGAATTTCTCACTGAAACAATCTAAATGTTAGAAGTGTAAAAAGCCCTTTAAAAAGTTGATGACTAGCTGAGCATGGTGGCACACGCTTGTAATCCCAGCATTTGGGAGGCTGAGACCAGAGGATCTGGGTTCGCGGCCAGCCTCAACTACCTAGTGAGGCACTCTGCAACTTAGGGAGACCCTGTTTCAAAATAAAGAATAAAAAATGGGGCTTGAGTTCAATCCCCAGTACCGCAAAAAAAAAAAAAAAATTGACAACTATATAATCTATGTAATTTTCTTTCTTCCCTCCCTTCTTTCTTTTCTTTTTTTTTTTTTAATCTCTCTTGTGGGGATTGATTTTTCTGGATTTTGAACTTCATACTAGGAACTGTGACCTCTTTTTCTCTTAGAGGTATGGACTAACTAATTGATGTCTCTTTCTACTTTATTATTTTAAAAGTCTCTCTTACCATTCCAGTTGTAGCCTCTTTCATGCCCAGCCTACTGAGCAGAGGTTCATTCTTCAGATCGTTAGTAAGCTCTTGTCAAGATAGATGGAATTTTAGACTTATTCTGAAGTGCAGCCTCTCTCCATCTGCTTTGGAAACAGCTCACAAATTCTTCTTGTTGCTTCAGATGTGATCATCAATCTCCTGCCAGAGGAAATTAAGAACTGTTATTTGTTTGTTGGGTAGGAGAGGTTCCAGAGTTTTGACCCCTAATTTGTTCCTCCCTCTTTGTGCGTTGCCTGTAGCTTCCAACCAAGGGTTTGTAGTCTTTTTTTTCCCCTTGAGACACACTGCATGAAAAATTGTTTTATTGCATTACTGTCCCATTTGCTTTTATTTATTAAAAAACAAACACAGCTACTTTGCAGCCTAGTTTGTGCCTGCCCTCTTCCAACCACTGTGCTGTTTCCTTGTGGGGTGTGTTTCTCACCAGGTGATTCCTGGATCCCTGAGGACTTAACCCAGGGAGGTGCAATCACTCCCAGTGGGGTTGGCCATAACTGGCTGGCTCCTTCCTCTTTGGGTGGCGCTGAATGTACCTGTAGAACAGAAAGTATTGACCCCCAGAATGAAGAGAGAGCAATGGCTAAACGTTATATAAGCCCCAGTTGAGTAGTGAAGCACAAACTTTTCCTTAATTATTTGATAAGTAAAACATCTAAATTTCAGTTCTTACTAGCATTGACAGTGATGAAAAGTAATAGAGGCAAAGGGGGATTGTTTGATAAAAATAGAAATCCATGGATGCTAGAGAGAAATTGGGAAACAAAAAAGTTTAGATAGATGAAGAGAGATACCAGTAGAATCATGGAAGGGGACATAGGGAGGGAGGTGGGGAAGGGAAAGGGGAGACCTGTTGAAGGAAACAGTTCAAACAATCCTATGTACATGTGCCAAGCTATGGATGCCAATTTCAGTATTATGAACAAGGAGTGGAGGGAGGCAGGTGAGAGCGAGAGGGAAACACACTGGGTTCTATGTGCAAGCATGTTTCCATCACACTAAACTTCAACATGATATATGGTTACAATACACCAATAGAAATATATTTAAAAAGTTGGAAATCCATATGATGTACATACTGGACATTGTGATTGTACTGTCACAGGTGACAACTGGATTTTTCTTTTAGACCTTTTAGCACCTTCTGTTCTTCCAATGTTAGCAGACTCCTCTGGAAGGAAAAGTGTCCAGGTGGTAGTATCTCCACAGCATGCATGCTCTTATTCCTACACAGAGTAACCTGTTAGGCAAGGCAAAGCTAAACGCTGAGAGAATGCATTGCAGCTTGTATCTGGGGTTGTTTTTCTTACTTATCCTTCCTTTGACCACCATGGTAAGATTTTATTTTTTTACTTAATTTTTTTATTACATTGCCACATGTAATTACATGAATTTACTGTGTGAAATATAATGTTTTGAAACATGTGTGTATATGTGTTTATAGGTACATATATGTGTGTGTATATATATATGTATGTGTATATATATATATATTTGTATGTGTGAATGTAGAATAACTAAATCTAATTGACATACACATTACCTCATAGAATTACCATTATTTTGGTGAGAATATTTTCCATCCACTCTCTTAGCATTTTTACAAGATATGATGTATTTTGAACCATAGTCACCATTTTGTACAATAGATCTTTCATACTTATTCTTATCGTGAAAATGAAGTGTTGTATCCTTTGACCAACATCTCTCCAACCTCTACCCCCAATGATCCTGTTCCCCAATAACCACCATTCTGCTCTCTATTTCTATGAAATCAAGGTTTTTACCTTCCACACATGAGTTGAGATTATGTGCTATTTGTCTTCCTGTGCCTGACTTAATTTTACTTAATATAATGCCTTCCAAGTTTGTCCATGTCATCACAAGTGGCAGGATTTTACTTTTTTTTTTATACCTAAATAGTATTCTATGTTATATATACAAGACATTTTCTTTATCCATTCATCCATTAATGGACACTTAGGTTGATTCTTTTGTAAATAATTCTGCAATAAACAGAGTGCAGTTATCACTTTGACATATTAATTTCATTTCCTTTGGATATAGACCCAGTAGTGGGATTGCTGGATCCTATGGTACTTCTATTTTTAACTTTTTGAGGAAGCCCCATACTGCTTTCCTTAACACATGTACTAATTTACATTCCCATTAAGAGGCTGCAGGGGTTTCTCTTACTCCACATCCTTGTTATCTTTTTGATAATAGCCATTCTTACAGGAATGAGGTAGTACTCATTGTGGTTTTGATTTTTCTATCCCTGAATATAAGTGATAGTGAACATTTTTTATATACTTTTTTACCGTCTTTTGTTTGAAACCATCTACTTAAGTCCTTTGATTGTTTTTTAAAAAAGGCTTGTTTTCTTGCTATGGAGTTAAGTTTCTTGTGTATTTTGGATCTTAACCTCTTGTGAGATGTAGAGTTTGCACATATTTCCACCTGTTCTGTAGTAGATTATCTCTCCACTCTATTCACTGTTTACTTTTTGCTGTGCAAAAGCTTTTTATTTGCTCTAATCCCACTTGTCTATTTTTTTTTTTTTTTTTTGCCTATGCTTTTGAGTTCCTATCCAAAAAGTCATTGGCCATGCCATTGTCACAGAGCTTTTCTCCTGTGTTTCCTACTGGTTCCTTCATAGTTTGGGATCCTACATGTAACTTTTTTATCCATTTTGAATTGATTTTCATATGTAGTATGAAGTAAGGGTCTAATTTTATTCTTCTGCATATGAATATACAGTTTTCTCAATACCTTTTATTGAAGATACTCCCCTTTTCTAATTATTCATTGTTGGCTCCTACATTAAAAAAATAAATCCACTGTAAATGTGTTGATTTTCTTCGTTCTAGGTTCTCCATTCTGTTGCATTAACCTAAGTGTCTGTTTTTATGTCAATACTATGCTGTTTTAGTTCCTATAGCTTTGCAGTATATTTTGATGACAGGTAGTAAAATATCTCTAGCTTTTTTTTTTAAATCAAGGTTGTTGTGATTAGTTAGGGTCTTCTGTGATTTCATATGAATTTTAGGATTATTTTTCTATTTCTATAAAGAACGTCATTGGTGCTTTGGTAGGGATTGGTTAAATTTGTAGCTCACTTTCTTCCAACATAGAATATCTTTCTATTTATGTCTTCCTCAATTCCTTCCTTCTGCTGAGAATTGAACCCAGGGGCATTCTATCTCTCAGCTACACCCCTGAGCCCTTTTTTTAAAAAAAAAAAACAAGGTCTCCCTAAGTTGCTGAAGACCTCACTAAGTTGCTGAGACTATCCTCAAACCTGTGATCCTCCTGCCTCAGCTTCCCAAGTACTGGGATTACAGGTGTATGCCTCCACACCTGACTATGTCTTCGTCAATTTCTTTCCATAACAGTTCATGGTTTTCAATGTAGAGCTCTTTCACCTTTTTGGTTAAATTTATTCCTAAGTATTTTTTCTTTTGTAGCTATTATAAATATGATTGTTTTCATGATTTATTTTTCTCTTTCATTTTCAGATAGTTCAGTGCTACTAATGTTTATTTGTTAATTTTATGTCCTAAAATTTTATTGAATGTGTTTATTAGTTTGAACAGTTTCCTTGTTGGAGGATTTAAGGTTCTCTCTGTGTATGTCATCTGCAAATGGAAAGTTTTTAACTTCTTAGTTTCCAATTTGAATGCCTTTTATTTCAATCTATTTCCTGATTGCTCTGTTGAGGACTTCTGGTACTGTATTGAATAGAAGTGGTGAGTGTGGGCATCCTTGTCTTATTCTGGGTTTTAAAATCTTTTAGTTCTTCCCCATTGAGTATGCTGTTAGCTGAGGGTTTGTTACATAAGGCATTTATTGTATTGAACTACATTCTTTCTTTAATTTGTTGAGCTTGTTGTGAAAGATGTGGAATTTTGTCAAATGTTCTTTCTCTATCTCTTGAAATGATTGTACTTTTTGTCCTTTGACCCCATGCAATACTTCATATTTATTGTCTTACCTATGTTGAATTATCCTTATATCTTTGTGATGGAGTCACTTGAACATAGTGAATTGTCTTTATAATGTGCTGCTAAATTCAATTTGTTAGAATTTTGTTGAAGATTTTTTATCTATGTGAGAGTTAATAGGCTATAGTTTGTTTTGTTTTGTTTTATATATTGTTTTTGACTGCTTTTGGAATCAGGGTGATGCTGGCCTCATACAATGAGTTTGAAATGTTCCCTCCTTTTTTTTATTGTGATAATTCGTGCTTTGTATTTATACATTTTTGTTAGGTACAAATTGATAAAGACAAATGTGCACACATTTCTCATCTGACTCTATCCCCAATTCCCACCCCGCTCCCTCACCCTCCCTCCCTCTCAAGTTCAATTCAGTGAGAATTATCACAATAAAAAAAAAAAAAAAGAAATGTTCCCTCCTCTTCAAGTACTGGGATTACAAACATGCACCACCATGGGCTTCAGTTTCCTGAGCAATATAAGTCTATGAATAGATTACATATATCTGAAGTTTACTCCAATTCTAATACTGTATTTACTATGATTTTAGCAAGTATAAAGCTCTCTTCAAACACCCAAGACAAATACTTCAGGGGGAAACATTAACCCTGTTGTGTTTCTCAAATAAGTCTTAAAGAAAGTCAGATGTCTGTCCTATGAATATGACTGCTGATAGCCTGATCATTTTTATACTTTAATTTTAGTCATGAGAGATTAGTATATGAGATATGAGATAGCCTTTAATATCTCATTATTAGTGTTTCTTCCAATACATTCATGGGCTATTTTAAGCAAGTTCTTAGAAGCACTGATTCAGGGATTATTAGAACCCATATCTTGGTGTCCACTGAACTATATACCCCAGCTCTTTTTATTTTTTTCATTTTGAAGCAGAGTTTTGCTAAGTTACTGAGGATTTCACTAAGTTGCTGAGACTGACCTCTAACTTGCAGTCATCCTGGCTTAGCCTCCCAAGTACTGGTATTACAGTGGCATTCACCATCATGCCCGGATCAAATGCAATTTTAAAAATAATAATTTTTAAAGTAATCCACTTGATGCCCAAGAAGAGAATAGTGCAGAGTTCAAAGACTTGATGTTCATGCCTATGTGATGTTCTACAGTACTAATCACTGCCCTCTATTCAGAAGACTTCCAACTTCCCAGTTCTGAACCCTACAGGATTATGGGGGGGACAAACAGGGGAGACTCAAAAGGGCCCCTGCAGAATCAATAAGGCTCTCTCCCAGGACATGAAAAAGAAAGCTAGTCAGCCATAGAATTATGCAAAATCTTCTGATCCATTTGGCTCCTAAATCCCTTTGTTGCTGAATGACTTTTCATTTCTGAATTCTTGAGAGGCAAAAAAAAAAAAAAAGAAGAAAAAGAAGAAGAAAACAAAGGAATGAAGGAAGGAAAGACGGAAGGAAAAGAAAGAAGAAAAAAGGAAAAAAAGAAATGATAAAGAAAGGTCAGACAGCAAAATCTCTGGATCCTGTATCAATCTGTTTACCTGAGAATCACTACTTGGAAACATTGAAGCGTCATTCAAATTAACAGCCTTTTCTCTTTCTGGTGGAGAATAGCCAATATTCACAAGAAAATTGCCTTCACGTTTTCAAAGCCCTATTCTATTAATAAACTTATAGATAAAATGTCAACATTTTAAATGACTGCAATTTTAGTCTTTTTAATTAATTTTCAGTCAAAAGAAGTTGATTTAATCCACACCATTGCTTCCAACTTGTTAAAAAAAAAATCGGCAGGGGGAAGGGATAATAATACAAACTTTAAAAAGTTTCTTGAATCAATTCCTCTGGGTATGCTTCAGCATGTTGCCTGAGCCTCTATTATAATACTTAAAACATCCCACTGTACATCCCACTATTTTGGCAGTTCTTAAAGGGAAGAGCCTAAGTCTGTTTTGAGTTTTTTGTTGTTTTTCCCCCCTCTGAATATCTAAAACAGAACCTTGTGCGTAGGAGCTGCTGAATAAATATTTTCTGGATTGCTAAACTCTGAGGAAGGGTTAGTATTAAGAAGATATTTTAAATCTTTGCCCATTTGGCTATATGCCTAATTCTTTATGCCTTTACTTGTGTTTTTAGTGGCACCACGTCCTCCTTGCCTTGTGAGGTGCTAGCTAAAATCTTTGCTGTGTAATGCTTAGTTCTTTAGAAATTCAAAGTTCTTGGCTCAGCCTCTTGGGTTGTCCTGCCTTTTATAGGTGCAGTAAATTTGATCACCATCAAGGGCTGTTAAACAACATGCCGTGATAAAAATAGTTCCCTTTGCTGACATTAGGTGTTTTCTAAAATAGCTCGATAAATTCTGGTCAACAGCAACTCTTTGTGATTTCAAAAGTCAGGAAGTGAACTGTTGACACGGATCTGGGCAGGGAGAAAATAAATGGTCTTGCAGTTGCTCAGAAACATGACTGGTGGTTGCATATTCCTTCCCTCTGTGATATTATAATAGAAGTTATGCAACTCCAAAGGTTAC
>PVLC010046084.1:0-11818 GCA_004027655.1 Graphiurus murinus | reverse complement strand
GGCATTCTACCTTCGAGCTACACCCCTAGCCTTATTTTTTATTCTTTATTTTGAAACCGAGTCTCACTAAGTTGTGGAGTGCCTCACTAGGTAGCTGAGGCTGGCCTCGAACCCGGATCCTCCGGTCTCAGCCTCCCAAATGCTGGGATTACAAGCCTGCGCCACCACGCCCGGCTCTTGTTCATCTCTTCACTGGGGAGCAGTAAGCTGAATCTGGACCAGATTCAGGGAGGAGGAAGGAGGAGGGTCCGCACAGTGGAATAAAACATGACTGGTTCTATCTCCAGCTTGGAAAGTCTCTGCAAGCTGTGGCAACTGCCTGGCAGGGCTGGAGGCAGGGCTGGCTCCTTTGAGGAGGCCTCCTGGGTCTATTGTTCTGGGAGAGGCTGGGTGGCGGGGAGGCAGTTTCAGTGACCCTTGTGGGAAAGGAAGCCTGAATGGAAACTGTGAGCTTGGTGTGCGGGCTGTGCCCTGGGGGGAGGCCTGCTGGGTTCTCACGGAGCAGGTAGGAAGTTGCCCTTTCCCTGACCTTGCTCTACCATGAGTGGCTTTTTCATATTCTGGCTCAGTTTTGGGCTGGTCAGAGCCCTGGACTCCCACACTCTCTCCCTCGAGGCCTAGCCAGCGTGTGTGTGTGTGTGTGTGTGTGTGTGTGTGTGTGTGTGTGTGTGTGTGCTGGCTGAGGGGTGAGTGCCAGCCTGTCGGAGGGACATAATAGCCCTGTTTAGTTCTCTCAACTGCCACTGAGGCAGCAGATGGGCCTTTGATGTGCAAGGATTTATTTTTTAATTTTGTGGTACTGGGGATTGAACCCAGGGGCATTCTACCTCCCAGCTACACCACCAGACCTCTCCCCTTTTTAAAATTGTCAGTTTTGAAACAGGGTCTCACTAGGTTGCTGAGAGTCTCCCTATGTTGCTGAGGTTGGCCTCAAGCCTTCGAGCCTTCTGTCTCAGCCTCCCAAGTACTGGAATTACAGGCCTGTGCTACCACGCCCGGCAGGTGCAGGGATTTGCAGCCACATAGCCAGTGGCTTGCTGTCAGCCTCACTGTGGTAGTCCAGCTCTCTCGTGGTCCACGGGGAGGGGGGACACTCAGGTTTCCAGAAGAACAGAACAAATGTTCTGGCCACACTTGTTGCTGTTCTCCTGGCAGGCTGGGTAGGCACAGCAAAGGTTTTCTCAGAGTTTTTGTGTAACAACTGAGGCAGCTCAGGGGCCCAGAAATAGGTCCCAAAGGCCAGTATTCCATGTTGAGTCCTCCAGGTGTTAGCTGTGTGACCTTGAGCAAGCCTCTTAACCTCCTGGAGCCTCAGTGTCCTCCTCTGCTCCCTGGGGCCACTCCTCCCTGATTGGTTCCCAGGAGTGGGGCGTGGTGGCACATGCTTGTGGTCCCAGGCCAAGACAGGAGGATCACAGGTTCTAGGCCAGTCTCAGCAAGTAGTGAGACTCTCAGCAACCTAGTGAGACCTTATTTAAAAATAAAAAAGTTAGAAGGGAATGGGGGTAGAGCTTGAAGGTAGAACACCCCTGGGTTCAATTCCCAGAATCCAAAGCAAAAACAAACAAAAGTATACCAGAAGGAGATGTGATGCGGGGCTACTGGGCACATCTCAGCCTGAGAGGAAAGGGATTGCTTTTCAAGAGGAAGGACTCAGCCGGGCGTGGTGGTACATTCTTGTAATCCCAGTACTCAGGAGGCTGAGACTGGAGGATCCTGGTTTGCAGCCAGCCTCAGCTGCTTAGTGAGGCCCTCTGCGACTTAGTGAGACCCTGTTTCCAAGTGAAGAATAAAATATAGGGCTGGGGGTGTAGCTCAAGGGTATAATGTCCCCTGGGTTCCACCCCCAGTACTGCAAAGAAAAAAAAAAAGAGGAAGGACTCATTGTACTCTCCTGGAGGTTTCAGGACTGCTGGGCTGGTGAGAGCAAGGCATCCTGGGAGGCAGATAAGGTGTGGCCCAGCTGGTAAAATTCCAGACCCCGATAGTCCCCAAGGCCCTCATGAAGTGGAGAGCATTTGCAGGCCGGGGAAGCCACTCCGAAGGCAAATCCTGCAATTTAAAATTCCAAAGATGGCTCAACAGCTGGGTATGTTCTTTGAGGCTTAATAGGCTTTCTCCAGTGAACTCCCCTGGGTTCTTCCTGTTTCCTGGGCAGAAGTCGTTCTCCTTAATATCTCCTCTCACTAGCAAGAAACTGCTGCCAGGTAGAGGGAGATGAGAATGTGCTGCGAAGTGGGAGAGGTGGGGCGGGAGGGACCTCAGCCCAGCCGGTGGGGTGGGGTGGGGGTGTCAGGCTGGCCTCAAGGTCACCTGCAGCCATCGAGGGTGACCTTTCCCACCTCTCTGTTCCTGTGATCCCCCACGCATCCTTCAAAGCTCAAGTGTTCCCCCCCCCCCGCAAGACCTTTTCAGTGTCACCAAGCAAAATTAACTGGCTGTCCTTTGTTTTCCTATAAGCATCACAATCATTTTGGCCACCAGGAACAGAGAAAAATCAACTCAAACGGGTTTAAATAAAGAGAATTTATTATCTTGGATAGCTGAAAATTTCAAAAGTGATGTGAGATTCAGGCATGGTCTGATCAGGACTCTGGCTCTGTGTGTGTGTGTGTGTGTGTGTGTGTGTGTGTGTGTGTGTGTGTGTACACATATTTACTTGCATGTGTGAGTGTGTTACTAGGGAATGAACCCAAGGGCATTCTTCCTCCGACCTTACCCCCCACTCCTCGTCCTATTTTATTTTTTGTTTTGAAACAGGGTCTTACTAGGTTGCTGAGAATCTTGCTACATTTCTAAGGCTGGCCTTGAACCTGGAATCTTTCTGTCTCAGCCTCCCATGTACTGGGATTACAGGCATGAGCCACCATGCCTGGCTTCACCCTCCTCCTGTGTATTGGCTTTGTCCTTGGGATGGCTTCTTCCATGGAGGTAAGGTGGCTGCCACCAGCAACAGAGACTGCATTTGTCTGTGCAAATTTGCAGGCAGGGGAAGCAAATGTGTTCTTCCCCAGCCATAGAACAAGAGCCCTAACCCTTACTGTGGTTGTACCTACCAGAACCTAAGAGCATCTCTGCATGGGCTGACTTAGATCACCACCATCTCCTCTTCCTGAATCAGTGCATGGTCCAAAGGAGAGGACATGTCAGGCCTACTTTCATCTTGGAACTGAGGTGGGACCACAGTCATTCAAACATGTGGCTGCGACTGTGCTCGAGTGTGGGCATGGTGGCGCATGCCTGTAATTCCAGTACTTGGGAGGTTGAGACAAGAGGATTACAGGTTTGCTGCCAGCCTCAGCAACTCAATTTATCGAGGCCCTCTGCAATTTAGTGAGACCCTGTTTCAAAATAAAACAGGACTGAGGGTATAGCTTAGAGGTGGAGTGCCCCCTAGGTTCAATCCCCAGTACTGGGGGAAAAAAAATCTATTGTTAGTAGGGAGTGGTGGCACACACTTGTAATCCCAGTACTTGGGAGGCTGAGACAGGAGGATCACAGGTTCACGACCAGCCTCAGCAATTTAGTGAGGCTCTCTGCAACATAGTGAGACTCTGTTTCAAAAATAAGAGAATAAAATAGGGCTGGGGATGTAGCTCGGAAGTAGAATGCCCCTGGGTTCCATCCCTAGTAACACACACACACACACACACACACACACACACACACACACACAGTCTATTGTTCAAAACACTAAATTTTGGGGTAATTTGTTATGCAGTGATAAGTACTAATCCACCCTCATTTCCCTCTAACTTTTTTTTTTTTTTGCTACTGGGGATTGAACTCAGGGGCATTCTACCTCCGAGCTATACCCCCAGCCCTATTTTTTATTCTTTTTTTGGAAACAGGGTCTCACTAAGTTGTGGAGTGCCTCACTAGGTAGCTGAGGCTGGCCTTGAACCCAGATCCTCTGGTCTCAGCCTCCCAAATGCTGGGATTACAAGCGCGCGCCACCACGCCCGGTTCCCCTCTAACTTTTTTTATATTGGAGATTCTACCTCCAGCTATACCCCCAGCCCTTTTTACTTTTTATTTATTTATTTATTTATTTATTTATTTATTTATTTATTTTTTGCGGTACTGGGGATTGAACTCAGGAGCATTCTACCTCTCAGCTATACCCCCAGCCCTATTTTTTTATTCTTTATTTTGAAACAGGGTCTCACTAAGTTGTGGAATGCCTCATTAGGTAGCTGAGGCTGGCCTCGAACCCGGATCCTTTGGTCTCAGCCTCCCAAATGCTGGGATTACAAGCGTGCGCCACCACGCCCGGCTTTTACTTTTTATTTTGAATCAGGGTCTTAACAAATTGCCGAGACTGTCCTCAAATCTGCAGTCTTCCTGTCTCAGTCTCCCAAGTACTAGGATTACAGGCATGTGCCACCACGCCCAGCTTTTACTTTTTATTTTGAAACAGGGTCTCACTAAGTTGCTGAAGCTGGCCTCAAACCCATGATCCTCCTGTCTCAGTCTCCCAAGTACTGGAATCACAGGCATGTGCCATGGCGCCTGGCTCAAAGTGTGCTTTTTAAGAAGGTCACTTTCTTCAAGTCCTTTGACACTATTCCTGTATCAACCTGCTTTTCTCATGGTACGCCCTTTCCAGCTGGCTCCTGTTTAATTCTCCAGCCATGTCTCTTATCTTCGTTTCACACTCACAGGAACTCGGAGCTGTGAGATTATTTCCAGTTTCTCCAGGGTAATTATCCCCCAGAGCCTCTCTGCCTGGAGTGGGAACCAGCTCAGTTCTTCCCATGGGGGGATCAGGAACCTTCATCCTTCAAGGCTTAGCTGGGAACCTTCCCCCTCCCTGCCTGCTTTCCTGAGTTTTTTTCCGGGGGCCCTCCAGGACCAGGGCTACCTTGCTCTACCCCGGAGTGTCCACTTGATGATTTGTAGTACCCCTCTGTCCTCCAGGTCCTGGGATAACTGTTCTTTGGTGTTTCTGTTTCAGTGGGAGTCAGAGTGTGTGTGGGGATGTTGAGTTGAAAGACACACTGTGTCTCTAGGACTGAGACAGTACTAGAGAGAAAAGTTCAGGCTGTTGGGGGACCTGTCTTTGAAGAGGCAGGTGCCTTTCCTGAGAAAGTGATGTTTATGTGGGAACCCTAGGGTTGAGGAGGAGCTGGTGGCCAGGCAAAGAAGATGGTGGCGAAGGTGGTACTCGTCTGTAATCCCAGTACTGGGGAGGCTGAGACAGGAGGATCGCAGGTTAGAGGCCAGCCTCAGAAATTTAGCAAGACATTCCAGCCTGCAGGAGGCTCCCAACTGCTGAGGAGGCTTGGCTCTTGGAGGAAGTGGAGGGAGGCTGAGTGGCTGGTGTGTGCAAGTGCGTGGGAAAGAGGAAAGATAACACAGGGAGCTGGGAGTGGCCTGAAGGAGGGCTTTGGGTTTGAGCTCGAGCTTTGGGAAGCCACTGTGGGGTTTTCAGCAGAGAAGCAGTAGGAGCAGGCTTGCATTTTCAAAAGATTCTTTGCTGCCACGTGCAGGATGGATGTAAAGGCTGGCGGGCAGCTGGGGCCACTTCAGAAGTGTCAAGATAGTGATGCAGACCAGAGGGGTAGAGAGAAAAGGAGGAGGCAAGAGCATCTGGAAGGGCAGGCGCCCAGGGTGGCTCCCACCACTTGGGGGATGGGGGGCCCTGGCAGGGATGGGATGATCTTGGGGTGGCAGACCAAGTCTATTTGGGACAGGAAGGCAAGCTTCTTAAGGGTGGAGGCACATATTGTTCATTCTTTTTTTTTTTTTTTTTTTGCGGTACTGGGGATTGAACTCAGGGGCATTCTACCTCCGAGCTACACCCCCAGCCCTATTTTTTATTCTTTATTTGGAAACAGGGTCTCACTAAGTTGCGGAGGGCCTCACTAAGTAGCTGAGGCTGGCCTCGAACCCGGATCCTCCGGTCTCAGCCTCCCAAATGCTGGGATTACAAGTGTGCGCCACCACGCCCGGCTAACATATAGTTCATTCTGAATTCTTTGGTGGGGAAACGTCTGCAGATGACCCAGAGGAAAGAGTCTGGGCTTGCTCCTGTGTCCTGTTGTTTGGACAGCTAATACTCAGGGCTGCTTTGGACCCTGAGGGAAAGCTCCCTCTACATTGTTTCTAGCCTGGAGGAGCTACAGTGTTCCTAACTTGATAGGTTATGCCCAGCTGGGAAAGGTGGCATTTGCCTGTAATTCCAGGACTCAGGAGGCTGAGACTGGAGGATTGCAGGTTTGAGACCAGTCTCAGCAATTTAGCAACTTAGTGAGACCCTCAGCAACCTATTAAGAACCTGTTTCAAAATAAAAAATAAAAAAGGGAGCCGGGCGTGGTGGCGCACGCTTGTAATCCCAGCATTCGGGAGGCTGAGACCGGAGGATCCGGGTTCGTGGCCAGCCTCAGCTACCTAGTGAGGCACTCCGCAACTTAGTGAGACTCGGTTTCAAAATAAATAAAAAATAGGGCTGGGGGTGTAGCTCGGAGGTAGAATGCCCCTGAGTTCAATCCCTAGTGCCACAAAAAAAAAAAAAAAATAAAAATAAAAATAAAAATAAAAATAAAAATAAAAAAGGTCTGGGATGAGCTTGGAGCTAGAATGCCCCTGAGTTCAATCCCTAGTAACTCCCCCTCTCCCCCCAAAGAAACTCTTAGCAAATAACCTGATGGGTTATCTCCCCAATAGAAGCTCCAAGGGGTTATCCTGGATGCTGGGGAACACAAACATATCATTACAATGTGACATAAGAAGAGCCTCAGTGTAGGTCCCTACAAAGTGTCAGGGCACACGGTGGAGGGAGGAGCTAACCCAGTTTGGGGATGTGGGAGTCAGGGAAGGCCTCCTAAAGGAGAGTAATTTGAACAGGGCCTTGTGGGATGAAGAAGAGTTTTCTAGGCAGCAAATAGAGAGAAAGGGACCTATGCTACTTTGGGAATTATTTTAGGAGAAGCTTACATGTGCTATATGAGAAGATGGAATATCTGGATTATTTATAGAAAACAAAAGAAAATCAGGATGAGGACTTGAATCCAAAAGTCTGAACTCACAAAGTCGGAATAACTCCTTTGAGCCCTGGTTGTTTTTTTACCCCACATTTAACCAAGAGTCATGTATGATCAAGGCCTCTTTGAATAATGTCCCCTGACCCATCAGGGCCATTAGGTACAGGAAGAGGAAACATCTGGATCCTCCTGGACAGAAAAACGTGTGAGCCCTGGATTTCTGTCCTCATTCAGCAAGGGAGGATGGCTTCCAGAGGTGTCCTAGGGCTGGGAAATGCAACTGGAAAATATTAATGTCACCAGAAACCTTGAAAAAAGGGATTGTGAGGCATCTCTCCTCCCTCTCCTATTTCTTTCCTCCTCCTCCTCCCGCTTCCCTCCTTCTCCTCTTTCTCCTCCTCTTCCTCTTCTTCTTTACTGGGAATTGAGCCCAGGGGCATTCTACCTCTGAGCTACACCCCCAGCCCTATTTCATTTTTATTTTAAAACAGGTTCTCGATAGGTTGATGAAAGTCTCACTATTTGCTGAGGCTGTCCTTGAACCTGAGATCCTCCTGTCTCAGCCTCCCAAGTACTGGGATTAGAGGTGTGTGTCACCATGCCCCTCTCCTTCCTCACAGCTGTCTCTCTGTCTCATCTTGTCTCTTTTTCTTCTCTTGCTAGACCCTGTGCCTCCTACCGTCTCTTGTTTTGCTTCTTTCTTCTTCTTCTTCTTCTTCTTCTTCTTCTTCTTCTTCTTCTTCTTCTTCTTCTTCTTCTTCTTCTTCTTCCTCTCTCTCTCTCTCTCTCTCTCTCTCTCTCTCTCTCTCTCTCTCTCTCTCTCTCTCTCTCTCTCTCTCTCTCTCTCTGATTGAACCCCAGTAGCATCCTACCTCCAAGCTACACCCTCAGCCCTTCTTATTTTTTGTTTCAAAGCAGTGTCTCGCTGGATTGTTGAGAATCTCACTATGTTGCTGGGGCTGGCCTCAAACCTGTGATCCTCCTGTTTCAGCTTCCCAAGTACTGGGATGACAGGTGTGCACTGTCATGCCTGCTCTCTCTTCTTTCCACATCTCATGCCTATCTTGAGATCTTCCCCTTGGTTCCCTCCGTATGAGGGAGCTCAGCTTATCTTTAAAGGCAGGCAGAGGGGTCAGAGCTAGTGAGATGCTCAGAACTTTATTGCCCTCCACTGACAAGGATCTCTTTTTAAGGAGTCTGGATTTATAACATGAAAATACAAAAGGGCCCTTCATTCTGGCTCTCACATATCCCTTCTTGAGCAGAGACACTTCCAGACTGATAATCATCAGGGTTCCTACAGGAAATTAAAGACCTCGGCACAGTGCAGTGTTCCCCTCCCTTGGCACTGCTGCTAAGATTCACGAAAGGCCTTTGGCCTCCCTGGTATGGGACAGAACACATCTTTAAATGAGATTTCTTCTCCAAATCTCTCTAATGAAGTCAGTGGTGTGTGTCTTCTAGATAAGCTCACATAGAGCCAGCAGGTCCCCATTCGGGTGCAAGCTGCTGCCTCGCCCCTTCTTGTCTGGTCATGTCCCTGGGGCTACACTGGGAGCTGCCTGGGGGTCAAGAAGCCTTAGGAAATGGGCCTCCCGACCTCAACCTCAGGACAGCTGGGAGGATGCAGGGCTTTCCAGACCAGGAGCCATAACGCCTGCCACTTCTTCCTGACCCCCATCCCTGACTGTGTCCACATTCCTCTGGCCAGCTTCTGTTTCAGAGGATGCCAGGGTCCAACCTAGCCAACCCGGTGACCGCCGCCCTTTGATTTGAGTATATGACCCATTTTGTGGTATTGGGGGTTGAACCCAGAGATATTCTATCTGAGCTATACCCCCAACTCTTTATATTTTATTTTCTGTGGTACCAGGGATTGACTCCAGGGGCATTCTACCTCTGAGATACACCCCCAATCCTATTTTATTTTTATTTTGAAACAGAGTCTCACTAGGTTGATGGGAGTCTCACTAGGTTGATGGGAGTCTCACTAGGTTGATGGGAGTCTTGCTGAGGCTGTCTTTGAACTTGCGATCCTCCTGTCTCAGCCTCCCAAGTACTGGGATTACAGGTGTGCACCATCACATCCACTTGTCCTTGTGTTTTAAAATTTTGTTTTGTTTGTTTTTTTTTAGTACTGAAGATGGAACCCAGGGGCCTTCTAAGTTCAGGCTACACCCCCAGCCCCATTTTACTTCTTATTTGGAAAGAGAGTCTTGTTAAATTGCTGAGTCCCACTAAGTTGCTCAGGCCAGTTTCAAACCTGTGATTCTGGCTGAGTGTGGTGGCACACACTTGCAATCCCAGTACTTGGGAGGCTGAGACAGGAGGATTGCAGGTTCATGGCCAGCCTCAGCTACTCAGTGAGGCCCTCTGCAACTTAGTGAGACTCTGTTTAAAAAATAAAGAATAGAAGATAGGGGTGCAGGTGTAGCTTAGAGGTAGAATGTCCCTGGATTCAATCTCCAGTACCACAAAAAACAAAAACAAAAACAAAACCCCAAACCCCTGTGATCCTTCTGTCTCAGTACTGGGATTATAGGTGTGTGGCCACCACATCCGGCTTGCCCTTGTATTTTGATTCTCTTGAGTTGAGTTTTCTTTTTCTTTCTTTTTTGGTACTAAGGGTTGAACCTAGGGGCATTCTACCTCCGAGCCATACCCCCAAGCCCTGTTTTATTATTTTGAAATAATAAATAAGTTGCTAAATTGTTGAGAATGGCTATCCTCCTGTCTCAGTTTCCCAAGTACTGGAATTTCAGGCATGCATCACCACACCCAACTTGAAGGTTTTTTTTTTTTCGGTACTAGGGATTGAACCCAGATGCATTCTACCTCTGAGCTGCATACTTGCAGTCCTATTTTTTATTCTTTATTTTGAAACAGGGTCTCACTAAGTTGCAAAGGGCCTCACTAAGTAGCTGAAGCTGGCTATGAACCTGCGATCCTCTGGTCTCAGCTTCCAAAATACTGGGATTTCAAACGTGCGCCATCACACCCAGCCATTTGTGTTGGCCTTTCTTTGCTGGCAATAGAAAGCATTTTAGGCTGGGTGTGGTGGTGCACACCTATAATTCCAGTACTTGGGAGGCTGAGACTGGAGGATCACAGGTTCCAGGCCAGCCTCAGCAATTTAGTGAGCATCTTAGCAACCCAGCAAGATCCTGTTTCAAAACAAAACAAAAAAATAAATAAAAAGGGCTGGAGGTATAGCTTGGAGAGAATGCCTCTGGATTCAATCTCTAGTACTACATACACAGAAGAAAGGAAGAAAGAAAGGGAGGGATGGAGGGAGGGAGGGAGGGAGAGAAAAAAGAAAGCACCTTAGCAGATATGGAGAGGGAGGTCCAACATGGACCCATCTTGCTTTAGAAGGCAGGTTCGAGTCACCGAGGGAGTGGGTGGGGAAGTGGGCCTTGGGGTGGGTCAGATGGCATTGAGTTGGAGCACCAGCTCCCTGTCTCACCTGTGACAAGTCACGAGGAGCCACTTAATCTCTCTCAGTGGCATCTCCTTGGCTCCGAATGGGTTTCGAGTCCCGTGGAGATGCGCCATGACCGTCGGTTCTCTTCTCCTTGGGAATGTTTATCTCTTAGCTATTTTTAAAGGGACCAAGAGGTGCCAGGTGCAGGAGCTATTTAATGACATTTCAGTGTTGGGGAAATTTTACACAGAGACCGTTTTGAGTCCTTTACCCACAGTTGCTCCGAGTACAAATCACGTCTCTAATGCCAGCAACGGCACTGAGGGGGAGGCAAATACACCCAATTCTCAATTCTCCATGGTGATGAGGGATGTGGATAATTGAAAACAGCAGATAATCCCCGAACCTGCTTTGAGTCACCGACTGCCACCGCCTCCCCCAGCGTCACTTGTGTGGCGCAGCTGACAAACTGCACGAGAGTTTCTCCTCTTCTCTCTCCGGGTGCATCACTCAGCAGAGCTGTTTACCTGCTTCAGAGTGGCCGAGGCACAAGAGGAGAAGCTGGGGTGTGGGGGTGCTGAGCTCTTCCCACACACCACACACCACACACCTGAGGAGGGGAGCCGGGACTTGGCTATGTACCTGCCGCCAGCTGGCCTGGTTTCTACAAGTTCTGTAGGAGGTCCAAGATGAGAAGGCTGGGACCTTCCAGATGGACCTGAGTACTGAGAGCCTGGGCTCATTGTACAGGAGGGATGAAAAGCAAGGAGAAGCCAGGCGTGGTGGTGCATGTCTATAATCCTAGTACTTAGAAGGCTGAGTCAGGAGGATTGTGGGTTTGAGACCAGCCTCAGCAACTTAGTGAGACTCTCAGCAACCTAGAGAGACCCTGTTTCAAAACAAAAAATTTAAAAAGGGATGGGGGTGTAGCTTGCAGGTAGAAATGCAAAACACCTTGGGTTCAATCTCAAATACTGAAGAAGAGGAAGAAGAAGAAGAAGAAGAAGAAGAAGAAGAAGAAGAAGAAGAAGAAGAAGAAGAAGGAGACAGAAAGAAAGAAACGAATCTTCACTGGGTACCTACCATGGTGACACACTGTGCTAAGCACTTCACCTCTGTTCATGGGAGACCAGACCTTTCCACTCAGAACTTGTCTGGCTGGAGTAGGGGATTCTGGCTGCTTGTTTATCTTCGATGCCCACACCACACAAGTTAGTTTCCTAAGTTGAAGCCTAGCATTTAGGTCTCAGGATCTCTTGCTATCTTGTCCTTTCTACAGTAAAAATTTCTTTTTCTTTTTCTTTTTTTTGTTTGTACTTGAGATTGAACCCAGGATCCAGGGGCATTCTACCTCTGAGTTATACCCCCACACCCCCAGATCTTTTTTTTTTTTTTTTTTTAAACAGG
>PVLC010046083.1:0-11552 GCA_004027655.1 Graphiurus murinus | reverse complement strand
ATTTGGGAATATGTTTGTTTCATTGCTTCCTTCTTTAAGTTATAGGACTGTGACAATTTTTTTCACTGAGAATGTATTCATTTGTTTAAGTTAAGGAGAGCATTATGATAGTGTATACTATATGCAAATGACTGCTGTAGATGCTTCACAAGTATTAATTCAATTTTCATAGCACTATATAATAAATATTTTTATATGTATTTTTTTTACAAAAGAAGAAACCAAAGCACATAAAGGTTAAATATCTTGAGAAAATATTCAAGCCGGGATTCAAACCCAGGCAGGTGGCTCCAGAGACTATACTTTCATCCACAATGTTATGCTAATTCTAATAAATCATTTTAATAAAGCCTCTAGTTTTAAAAGTGATAAAAATGTTATAAAATTGGAATTCAACATTGAAAATTCTGAACAAAATGTAGTAATAATGAGTCACCTTGAATACCTTGGGAAAATTTTTAAATGTTTCTATGTAGCCTTATAACTTCTTAAGATCTGCAAAATATAACTCTATAAGATGATGTTTTTGACAAAGTTAAAACACAGTTTGAGAAAAAAGAGAGTAAACTAATATTGCAATAACCAGATGCATCAATATGAAGGAGAGTATTACTATATTTCATATATATGTATATATATGAATCAATTTGACTTAATTCTGATATAAGAAAGTGATTGATTTTTAAAGTCATTTGAATTTATTTTTTTGCATGACAACTAAGAATTTGTATTCTTCCGTTATACATTTACCAAAGACACAATCTAATATAGAGAAAAAGGAACTGCTTTGACACTTCATCAATCAATTACTATTTATTAGACTTTCACTAACTGCTGAATACTCTACTACACTAATTTCACCCATGACTTCAGTTTCTGAAACAAGAAGCTCCTCAGAATAGCAATGAAGGCAGTGACTTTATTGAGGATTATTATATGAATGGTGAAAAACCATTATCTTTTTGAAATTTTTACACAGTTTTAAAAAACCTTCTTTGTTTTTGTGTAAAACTAAAGCATATTTTTTATTCTCATGAAAGCTCATCCATTATCTATAAACTTGCTTGATTAGCTCATGAATCTTCCTGGAAGATCTCCCTTGCCAAGTGTTTTTGAACTCTCCCTACATTTGAGTTTGACATGATTTTTTTATCCCTTATGTCTTCTCTGTAATTTGCATATACTTTTCAATTGTATCTACTATGTCAAGTTTATGATTATTTATACTGTCTCCTCTACTACCCTCTGAACTCTAAGATGTCAGGGGTCTATATCATTTACCTTCACATCCCAGGTGCTTCTGATGTTTATTGACATATAAAGGTCATCCAAAAAGTGATAGATGAATAATTGGGTGAAATCATTCAAAGTCTATGGTGAATATTTATTGATTATTTTAAGAATTTTTGTTCATCATAATTCTGAACCAATCTTGTTTATAATAAATATATAGATAATTGATTCTGCATTCAGTAGTGTTGATACACATAGCAGAATGAGGTAAAAATTTATACTGGCAAAGAAGTAGGAAGGAAATAAAATTTAATTGATAAAGAAACATTTCAAATAATGCTATATGTCTGTATGTAAAGGTATCACTACCCATCTCACTAACATGTATAAGGGTGGAGTGGGGTGGGATCCAGAGAACACACCAAAAATTGTGTGAATGTATGTGTGTGTGTGTGACTTTGAATCTCACTGTGATGTATAATTTCAATGCACTAATAGAAATATATTTTTAAAAAGCTTGTTGTCTTTACCAATTTATGCACAGTTCTATATACTAAAAAAACTGGAGTAATGAAAGTATCTCAAGGAATAGGTGGTGAGTTCTAAGGAACATGGTGGAACAAATGTAATGAATAAGAACATAGCTTATGGAAGACCAGAGAAAAATGGGATGCTAAAGTCTATAGCAGAGTGCAAAGTTGATGAAGGTAGTTAAGTATTTTTTTCTTATAAATATGGAATTGAAGATGTAATCCCAGCTATTCAGGAGGCTGAGTCAAAACACTTGCCTACCATGCATGAAATCATGGATTCAATCCCCAGTACTGCAATCAATCAGTCAAGTAGCTGACAAATCAATAATAAATTTAGTTTTTACTTTTTCTAAGTTTGTTGAATACATTTTTTCAATGGCTCCCTAAGAAAGGATGCATGGAGTCTAAAATTTTGGAGATCTCCTTTGATTACTGTCTAATTCACATAGTATCTATCTCATTATCCTAGAAGTTAGTATTCTCCTTCATTCTGTATAATTTTATGCATACAAGAACCCACAATATCAAAGTAGCTCCCTGAAACTGAGTATGTTGCTGAGTCCTGCAGTAACATACTGAGGTAGAGGGCTGTTGGAAAATACCAGTAAGCATCTTAGAGAGCTAGCAACAAGGTGCAACACGGGAATATCAGTTTCTAGAATTGGAAGAGTATATTACAAAAATGAATAGCTTGCAGCAGTGCTCAGTAGTGAAATGGGAACTCCCCTCCAATGAGCCAGAAAAACTTCTCCCAGTGAGTCTCAGGAAAACAGGCACTAAGCCAGGCTTGGTGAAGCATATCTATAATCTCAGTACTTGGGAGGCTGATAGAGGAGAATCACAGGTTCGAGGACAGGCTCAGCAACATAGCAAGACTCTCAGCAACCTAAAAAGATCCAATTTGCAAACAAAAAAATAAAATAGGGCTGAGAGTATAGCTCAAAGTTAGAACGTCCCTGACTTCAATCTCCAGTACAAAAAAAAAAAAGATATTGTTTACAGCAAATTCTCAATCTGAGCAGAAAATAAACTCAAATATACAAGATAAGCTGGTGTGGGAGAAAATCCTATCACTTTCTAATGGAATTCATTAAAGTTGTGAAACTTTTAAAAGCTCTTTGTAAACTGGGCATGGCAGCACATTCTTCAGCAAGAAGAAAACCAAGTCATTTTATGGTTGTTGTTGTTGATGTTGTTGTTGTTTTAGATGATTTATGTAAACTGGTATCTAATGTCTTTCTGTAAGTATGTTTTTCAGAGTACTATCTAATTTTACATATTTCTTTAACTAATAGGATTCTTTCTCAAAACCTCTTAACTTCTATCTCATAACCATTCCCTTTTCTTTTTTATCCTTTCTCTTCTCATTTAATATTGTTTCCCTTCCCTCGTATTATTTTTCATTTTTCTTTCTCTTTTTCCTATATTTTAATTTCTTCTGCAAATTCAATTTAGTATACCACTATTAATGCTTAATCCTTTCAGTCAATTCTGTATCATTTCTCACTCAATTTTCTTTTTTCTTGAGTTATAGAGTCCATTAGTAATATTTTATCATATGCTGATATTTGTTCTTATGCTACTATTGAAACTGATGGTTTCTTTCTCCTCTCCAAATGGTATTGGTAAACTTAACCCTCTGACCATGTTTATCAGATTTTTGATGGTTTAGACATACCTCTAGCTCAGGCTTATTGTAGAAAGATCATTACTCACTAAAGAACACTCCCATATAAGAGAAAGACAAATCTATTTCAATAGGTTTGTAAATATAGAACCTCAGAAAACATAAAGAGAAAAAAGGCTAATGGGTTGCCTCCAAGAGTATATAACCCCCCACTAACTGAACCCACCAATATAAAAGTGAGTGATATCCCAGATAAATTGTTTATTGTTAAAATGATTCAAGAATTAAAAGAAGATCTAGGAAATGAACAAGGGAAGGAAATATAGGATATTAAAGATCATTTCAATAAAGAGAAATTTCAAAAAAGAACAATTCAAATCTTGTAAATGAAAATATCATTAAATTAAATGAAAATTTAGCTGAGAGTCTCAACAAATATCTGATCAAGTAAAAGACATGATGACATGATTGCAAGTTTGAAGACAATGTTGATAGCCTCAAATACCCAGACAGTATAAAAGAACAAAAAAAAAAAAGGAAAATGATAAAAATATAAAGACTCTTGGACAACATTTAAAGACTGATTTTGCTGGGCATGGTTGCATGAGCCTATAATCCTAGTACTTGGGAGGCTGAGGAAAGAGGATTTCAGTTTTAAGGGCAACTACAACAACCTAGTGAGACCCTGTTTCAAAAGAAAGAAAAAAAAAAAATATATATATATATATATATATATATATATATATATATATATATACACACACACATATACGTATATATTGGTAAACAAATCAGCACACTTGCAACCAATTGATTTTTGACAAAGGAGCCAAAACTATATGCTGGCAAAAAAAGATATCCTTTCCAACAATTAGTGTTGGGAAAACTGTTTATAAATATGCAGAAAATGGAAATAAATCCCACTTTCTCATCCTGTACAAGAGTTAATTTAAGAAGGATCAAAAACCTAGAAATTAAATTAGAGACTTTGCAGTTACTTGAAGAGGGCATAGGACCAACACTCTAACATATAGGCATGGGTACAAATTTCCTCAATAAGACTACAAAGGCACAAGAAATTAAAACATGAATTAATATGTGGGATTGCATTAAACTGAAGAGCATGTATGCTGCAAAGGAAACTATCAAGACCCTCAATAGAGATCCAACAGAATAGAAGATCTTTGCTGATAAAGAACTCAAGAAACGTGTCACCAAAAAAAAAAAAAATCAAAAAATAGGCAAGTGAACTAAATAGACACTTAGTAAAATAAGTAATACAAATGGCCAACAAATATATGAAAAAAATGTTCTACATCATTATCAGAGAGATACAAATCAAACCTACCCTGAAATTTTACCTAACCTCAATTAGAATGGCAATAATTAAACACACAAGCAATAATAAATACTGGCAAGGATGTAGAGAAGGAGGAACTCTGATACATTATTATAATTGCAAATGACTGCAACCACTTTGGAAAACAGTTTGGAGGGTCCTCAAAAGAATGGAAATGAACCTACCATAAGACCCAACTATACCAATCCTGGCTATCTACCCAAAGTAATTGAAATCAGATTACCATAGTAATGTATTAGTAATGTATGCATATCTATGTTTATAGCTGCACAATTTATAATTCCTAAACTGTAGGATCGGCTGAAATATCCAGCAACAGATAAATAGATAAATAATGGGAAATATACACAATGGAATTCTATTTAGCCATAAAGAACAAAATTATGTCATTGCAGGAAAATGGGTGAAACTGGAGAATATTATTCTAAGCAAGATAGTCACAAAAAGTGAATTTTTGCATGTTCTTTCTCATATGCAGAAGCTAGGGAGAAATTAGTACTAGAACTAGGGAGAAAGGGACTCCTGACAAAAGAGAAGCCTTAGTGGAGTGAGGGAGGGGCCCAAAATGAGGGAGATGGAAGGGAGAAAGAAAACTTAAAGAGGGAAACACTTCAATAAATTTGATGTACATACACGAGCTTATCAAAGCCAATATCTGTATTGAGCATGGGAAGGTGAGGAGGGAAACGGTGTGGGTTGGGAAATGGTGGAAGGCAAAACAAGTGCTATGTGCATATATGCTTCTATCATCCCAAATTTCACCAAGCTGTATGATTATAATGGACCAACCAATCAGTCAATTAATCAATACATACATACATATATACATACACACATAGACGGCCCAACTGTGTGTTGCCTAGAAGAGATACACTTCTCAGGCAAAGAAATCCACAGGCTGAAAGTGCAAGGATGGAAAGAGTCCCTAAGCGTAGAGCCTTGAAACCAAGCAAGAGTATCTACCCTCATATTCTATCAAGTCAAAATTAATCAAAAGAAACAAAGGTCACTTCATACTGCTTAAAGGAGCAAACCATCAAGAAGATACACCTATAGTAAATATTTATGTCCCAAACACTGTTGTACATAATTACATTTTTTTCAAAAGTACTGCTCAACCTAAAGACTAGAGAAACCTCAATACAATTTTACTGGGTGATTCCAACACACGTCTCTTACCAATATGTCATACAGACATACAGAATTAAAGCAATTCTGACAAATAAGAGAAAAGTTTAACTCATCACAATGTCCAACTTCAAATTATTCTACAGATACATTAACAAAAACAGTGTGTTACAGGCACAAAAATAAATACATAGACCAATGCAATAGAATAGAAGACCCAGAATAAGCCCACTAGATATGGTCATCTGATCCTTGAAAAAGGTACAAAAAACTACAAAGAAAAGATAGCTCTTTAAACAAACGGTCCCGGAAAAGCAAAATATCCATATGTAGAAGAACTAAACCAGATCCATAGCTTTCACTGAACATCAATTCCAAGTGGATGAAATACCTAAGAAATTAGATGAGAAAATTTGAAACTCCTAGATGCAGTATAATGGCAACACTCCAAAGCATAGGTGCAGGAGATGACTACCTCCTTTATACTCCTAAAGCTCAGGAAATAAAACCAAGAATAAATGGGATGGCATCAATTTAAAAAGCTTCTGCACAGCAAAGGAAACTAGGGTGAAAAGAGAGCCTACAGAATGGAAGAGAACATTTTCCAGCTATTCTTCTGACAGATGATTAATATTTAGACCATATAATGAATTTAAAAAATATCAAAAAATTACCCAATCAATACATGGACCAATGAATTGAACAGAGCTCAAAAAAAAAGTACAAATGGCCAATAAATATATGAAAAATGCCTAACATTTTAGTCATCAGGAAAATGCAAATCAAAATTGTATTGAAATTTGATCTCACTGTATGGTAATCATCAAGAATACAAATAATAGTAAATGCTAGTTAGGATGTGGGTGGGGAATGGATAAAGAAAATATGGTACATATATACAATGGAGCTCAGTCATAAATAGAAATAAAATATACTATTTTTAGGAAAATGGGTGGAACAGGAGAATATCATATTAAGTGAAACAAGTCAAACTCAGAAAGTCAAGGGTCATGTGTATTTTCACATATGTTGAAGCTAAAGAGAAAATAAGAAACAAAAGGGATCTCATGGAAAAAAAATGGAGACCAGTAGCATAGAGGAAGGAAATTGGTGGGGGAGGATGTAAGAGGTGGAACTGGGGAAGTATGTTATGTGAGCATATAAGTATGTCAAAATAAATCCCACTATTATATATAATTACAATGTACCAACTAAAAATTAAAATATTAACAATATAATGTATCTTAACATATAGTAATTCAGAAAAATTACTAGAGTTCAAAGAAAATATATATGTGTGTGGCCATTTGACCCACTTTTCAAGGTCACTTTACGAAAATCGAAGTTTTTAAAAAACTTTTAAGATGCCAAAAAATTATTGAGTTGAATGGAATTCTGTCTATATTTTCATGCCACTTACTAAACTATCCTCCAAATATTTCAATTTCATTCTCTCTGGCTTTCTTTTTCCTGAAATCAGCTGCTACTCAGAGTTCAGCCAGATGTTGTTCCTCACAAATCAATTCTCTGAGGAATAGTAAGTAGAAAATTGCTTTCTGTTTTAGCTTCAGCTCTAGTTTCATCTTTCAGGACTTTAACAGTTGACTCATTTTATCTGCTCTTAGACACACATCTGTTATTCATCTGCCAGAATTGCTCCCCTTGAATCTGAAGGTTCAGAACTGTCCCACAAGAGGAAATAAGTCATTCTAGGCAAATATAAAATGGAAAATTTGGCAGAATTTTAACCAGAAACAAACTTTATCCATAAAGTCATCAAGAGATAACTCTCAGGAATAGTTTCCTAAATCCCACATTTACTTTACAACATTTTTATTGAATTGAAATTTAATAAATCATATAACTTGCATAGTACTTGACAAAATAAACTGGAAATTTCTGTAAATATATGAATCTTTATTACTTCCAACCAAATAAAATATGTACCTGGTAGCAGTAACTTAAAATTTAAATATGCAGTGTTAAAATAATCACAAGTTTATGATGACAGTGTAAGTGGGGGGCAAGATAGTATCAGATGTGCAAAGTGTTAACTAATGATATGGGCTTTTCAAATGCTATGAAATTTAATCTTCAGAGCAAGAGGTAAGTACAACTGCAGCCAATCTGAGATGTGGAAGTAGTTTTGGAGGAGCTAAATAACTAGCATTTGCCAAGTCAGTGTATTCAATTCTTGTTATTCATTCACACACACACACACACACACACACACACATATACATACTTATATACATATATACACACATACCTACAGTTACACATCACTTAATGATAAGGCTGTGTTCTAAGAGCTGCATCATTAGGGAATTTTTTCATTACATAAACATTATAGAGCATACTTAAACTATGATAGCAATGAAGCCACTAGGTGATAGAATCATATGGGATAATATGCAGCCTATTATTAACTACATGTGTAACTATATATGTACTATTCACAAGCATGTATATGTATAAGCACATATAATAGGCACTGTGAACACTGAATCAGCAAATACCAAACTACTGCTCCAAGGAAAATTATACATTTGAATTCCTATAAGCCTCTGGTCACATTTTCATCAACTACTCATTACCTAACTTGTATTATGATTGATTCAGTTATCATTGAATTCACAGCCAATAAACTCATTTCTGAATGAAGCTTTATCATCTAAAATGTTTTTTCTCTTTAAGGCACATCACAGCCTTCTTGCAAGTAGGAACACTAAATACCACTTCAGCAAATACCTCACGACCTATTTTCAAACAGGAGTTTTATCCACACAAAGCAAAAAATAAAAATAAAAAAACATGACACTAACTTGACCACAAAATAGACATACTTAAGACAATATGAGAGTTGGAACAAAAAGTCAAGTGTTGTTTATTTGAGCACAGCTTAAGTATGTTCTCTGGTCAACACAAATTTTTCATCATGTCTGAGAGTGATTGCCAAAGTGCTATGAGTTTTGATTTTGAGATACAAATACATTTTAGGAAAGTAGGAAAATTGACATATACAGATTTTGCAAGTAATGGAGATGAATGTATTTGCTACTAGAGCTGTTGAACTCCAATGCACATCACCTTTCTTGTTCCCTGAATCTTTATTTTTGTTAAAACCATGACCATAAATATAGAAAAACAAAGCCATACAGAAATATTGACAACCATATTTTTTTTGATACTGGAGATTGAACTCAGGGCACTCTACCTCTGAACTACACCCGCAGCCCTATTTTATTTTTATTTAGAAACAGGACCTAAGTTTTAAGTCTAAGTTGCTGAGGGTGGCCTCGAAACTATGATTCTCCTGTCTCAGCCTCCCAAGTACTGGGATTAAAGGTGTGTACCACAACTCCCAGTTCCAAATAATTTTTAATAGATGAAAATTACATCACCAGAAGTCAATGGTGTCTTTATATTTATGTGTATATATGCGCGCAGAAACATAGTGCTTGTAAAACAGTATTTGTTCTAAAATTTTGGAAAAAATAGTTGTACCACTCTTTCCCTTAAATATTGAGTATGGCTATGTATCATCATTTTAAATGGTTGCATGCCATGTTTTCACTAACTTCTGACTAAAAAACATATAGAGTGCTTATAATATCTATGCAAAAGCTATAGTGGCATCATGGGCTTTGAGTTCCTCCAAACCCCCATATGAAAAATAGAGCAACTTGCTAGCAAAACATTAACAATTGAATTATGTAAACAATAAAATTAGGGGAAAAGATACCAAAATCCAAGTAGGTTCTCAGCTCCAAGATCGGAATGTTATCAGCATCTGTATAACAGAAACAATAAACCAACCAACAGGCTGAGGGACATGAGGACAGAAGAATTCCAAATACCAACAGATAATCAATGGCCAATTTGAGAAAGACACTGAAATTAGGAGGAATCTTCTCCACTTCAGTAACAGATGAATGAGGGCCCCATAGTAAAAAGATGCAATGGGAAAGGAGAAGTCTACTGACTTTCAGCAAATTTCAAAACTGACTCTTTTGTCTCCTTCCGAGGAAGAAGATAACACTAAAGAAAAACTTCTGGGTATGGATTAAAAATCTAGCACATTAGGGGAAGAATACTTATCAAATGAGAAAAAAAAAAAATGTGCCCAAAAGATATGGTAGTGGAAGTAAAAGAGAGCTCCGAATTCTCACAAAGAAATTATCTATATTTCTGATCTATGGAAACAATAGAAGTTCTATAAAGTTAGAAAACTTTCCCTGAACCACATCCCCTACTAAAGTTCTGGAGAAGTAATATCATGTATAAGTGAACAATAGAAATGCATAACGGCCAAATCTCAAACTTTTTGTTTTGCTTCAGTACTGGCAATTGAATCCAGGGACATTCTACCTCCAAGACACATCCCCAGGTTTTTTTTGTTGTTGTTTGTTTGTTTGTTTCATTAAGGTTGTTTGTTTCATTAAGGTAACAGGGTTTCATTAAGTTGCTGAGGCTGGCCTCAAATCTATGATTCTGTCTCAGCCTTCCAAGTACTGGGATTATAGGGGTGCACCACCATGTCCATACAAATTTTTATAAGAAAAAGGAAACAAGAAAAAAATGTACATCTAGCAATAAGCATATCTAAAATTCTGAAATACATTGTAAAATCATACCTAAAAGGTAACTACCATATCAAAATTAGCTAAATTACTATTATAAACACTGATTATAAAGCAGAAAGCAAGGAAGAAATAGAGGTGAACTATAAAAGTTCACTTCAAATAGAATAACCTCAAAAAGACACAAGATTGAACATATCAGATGATGGCTTAAGACACTAAATGGAGAAACAAAGAGAAATAAGAATTTAAAAAATGATTAAAAAGTATTTGAGAGGAACGTTGGAGTACTAATGTCATAGAAAAGTGATTCAATGAATAAGAAACAAAAATTTTGGAAAAGAAGCTGAAAAAAATATTAAAATTACAATTTAATTATCTTCAAATAAAATATAATTTGAAACTGCATTTTGAGAGAGTACATATATGCTTGAGAATACAACTCACAGATGACCCAAACAAAAAAAACAGAACAAACATTTTTTATTAATTTTTTTTAATTTAAAGAAAAAGGAAAAACAATACATATGTGATTTCTATAACAAAGTATATTAGGTTACTATTATCAGACTTTTCATCAGCATCAATATGCCAGAAGAAAATATTGAATCATAATTTGATTCTTAGAGGAAAAATATAACAAGCATAAGCCCAGGATATTATACCAGCAAAACACTGATATTAAAATCCAATCACAGAGAAGCTTTCATTCTGCTTGGAGGTAGAACTTATGGCTAGAAACCCTTCCAAGGGAATCTATGAGTAGTAGAGGCTAATAACCCAAACAACTAAAGGGTCAGTGACACAAAGTTAGTGATAAACACCAAACATAGTTACTTGTACCTCAAGACTAAAGCAGGATTCAAAGGCAAAGATGCTTCACATGGTGATGGTATGCATATATAATACAACTAATGAGACCTACTTGTGCACATTTCTTTGCCACTCTATTTACAATGATTTCACTTTGGTAGCCTGAAACTGTCTGTGGTCACACGATTTACACCAAGGAGAATGGAAAAATACTTTAAATCCAGGTTTTTTGTTCTGAGAAATGTGATTGTTCAACATTTCCTATCTTCATCCAC
>PVLC010046082.1:0-11553 GCA_004027655.1 Graphiurus murinus | reverse complement strand
GGAATGATACAGTGGTTAGGATTTGCTTTCCAGTGCTAAGGTAAGAAAAGCCCTCAAAATATTTATAATTGTTGAGATGAGTTATTAAATGATCACAGTTTTTACAAATGTTTGAAATTTTTCATATAAAACCGAGACACAGTGATTTAATAGCTTTTTTTTTTTTTTTCAGTACTGGGGATTGAACTCAGGGGCATTCTCCCTCCGAGCTATACCCCCAGCCCTATTTTTTATTCTTTATTTTGAAACAGGGTCTCACTAAGTTGCAGAGGGCCTCACTATGTAGCTGAGGCTGGCTGCGAATCTGGATCCTCCAATCTCAGCCTGCCAAATGCTGGGATTACAAGCGTGCGCCACCACCTGGCTGATTTAATAGTTTATTAATAGATGTATCTGACACATCTCATGTCCCACCTCACATTCCTTGCCTTTCTCCTGGAACCAACAGCTGCTTCCGTGACCCACCAACTCTGTGCCTTTAGCCACCTGGGACTGACTGGTCACCTGCCCAGAGTGCTGGGCTCTCCCTCTCGGCCATTACTGCGCAGCCAGGCTGACCAGCCACGTGTCGACAGTCTCTGATCCTCCACCACTGCTGGCCTCAGATGAAATGCCACACTGCAGGATGTGGGATCTGGCTTCTGAACAGCCACCAAAGCCGCCAGGTGATACAACTAGGGAATTCACTCCCTGTGGAAAGCATTGCAACCAGTGAGAAACAGGAGAGGGGAAGGAGCTGGGTGGATAACGATAACTTGTTTCTTCTTCTTTCTGATGGACTGTTCTGAGTGATGGTTTTCCAAACAGCCTGTCTGGAGATATCTTGCTTGGCTGAGCAGACATGCCTACTGAGCAATGTGCCACAGCTCTTTGCAGCTGGCTGTGAACGGTTAACCTCAGGATGCACCACCCTGCATTGCTTCTCATTCTAGCCAACCCCATCTTCCTTCTTACTTACTCTTTTTTTTTTTTTTTTTGCAGTACTGGGGATTGAGCCCAGGAGCATTCTACCTCCAAGCTACATCCCAAGCCCTATTTCTTATTCTTTATTTTGAAACAGGGTATCACTAAGCTGTGGAGTGTCTCACTAGGTAGCTGAGGCTGGCCACGAACCCGCATCCTCCAGTCTCAGCCTCCCAGATGCTGGAATTACAAGCATGTGCCACCACACCTGTCTCTTACTTACTCTTTCTGTCTTCCCAATCTGCATTTAATCTCTGCTTCATGTTTTGTTTCTTAGAGAAACTAAGCTAAGACAACTGGTTCCACAAATAGTTCAAAATGGATTTTGTATTGCCACTCCTACCTGAAACCAATGATCCCCTTACTAGTAATAAGAGAGATGATAATAACCCTGATGTGCAAAAACATCAGAGATTCCATTTGAGTTTAACTGGGATAAAATGGGTTCAGAGCATTCAGAGATAAAGTAGCCAGTTGCACTTACTCAGTTTGAAAACAATTATAATTATAAGGTATTAGGTTTTTCATCATGATGGTGCCTAAAATAAATAAGCAATCTCCTGTCCCCACCCCAAAGTGAAGCCAAAGCAAAGGCTCTGAAGGCCAAGAAGGCAGTGCTGAAAGGCGTCTGCAGCCTCACACAAAAGACAAGATCCATTTGTCATCCACCTTCTGGCAGCCCCAGACACTGAGGCTCTGATGTAGCCCAAATATCTTTGGAAGAGCATCCCCAGGAGAGACAAGCTTGGCCACTCTGCCACCATCTAGTCTACCCTGGACACTGAGTGTGCCATCAAGATAGAAAACGAGAACACACTTGTCTTCATTGTGGATGTCAACGCCAACAAGCACCAGAACACGCAGGCTACAAAGAAGCATCGTGACAATAATGTGGTCAAGGTCAGTACCCTGATCAGGCCTGATGGAGGGAAGAAGGCATGTGTTTGGCTCCCGAGTATCACACTTCAGCTGTTGCCAATAAAATTGGGATCATCAAACAGTCCAGCTGGCTAATTCTAGTATATATTTTAAGGTACTAGAGTCCTGGGAAACAGAAAATGATAGACTCAGAGCAGTTAATCATCAACTCATGAAATGGTCAGAAAGCCACAGAGCTCTATGACAACTTTAAAGGACAGCCTTATTTCCTGAAGTCATAAGATCTTAAAACCAAGCCCAAGATCTAATCGCAGGGTAGCAGAAGAGCAAAGGAGACAGAGCCCATGGCCCTGGCCAGCTGCCATGTCAAAGTCAGAGCCCTGATAGGGAAAAAGTAGGCCCTAAGAGTGGGATGGGGCTATCTGGGTGGATGAGAATCTTGCACCTTCACATCCCTGATGAAGTGACCTCCTGGTCACTCAAGACCCCCCTTTTCCATGGCTTGTTCTCCTCAAGGGCTGGACCAACCACCCATTGTCTCCATCAATACCTAGAGTAAGGTTGAGGCACAGACTGCACTGGGAAGGAAAAGCCCTGCTCCAGGGAGGAGAGGCCTCCCTGCCAAAGATTCTGCAGAACTCAGCTAGTGCGTCCCTGCAGGAACTGTGGAAATGGGGGTGGACCTTGGAGGTGTTAAACTGAGGGGCTGGAGGAGTACAGAGAAAGCATAGTTGGGAGGAGTCACTAATTTGGGGATACTTATAAAGAACTGAAGATCTAATGTTTTAGCAAGGCTGCCTGGAGCTTGTTCTAAGAGTTTTCTAGGATGGCAATTTGAATCTTGGTCTCAATAATGGCCACAAGCAAAGCAGAGAAGCCAGGAGTTTCTTATTTTCTTTCCTTTCCTTTTTTCTTTTCTTTTCCTTTCTTCTCTTTTCTTTTCCTTTCCTTCCTTCTCTCTTTTTTTAAACAGGGCTGAAAGGCTTCAGAAGACTCAGGAAGAAAGATTAGAAGGGTTCGTTCTGTATGGAGCAAGAACTCGCCATCTGACCAGTTCCTTGGGCCACCCCAGGGCACCCCTTTCACTAAAGTAATAAATAATGCACTAGGAGGAGACTTTTTTCCCCTAGGGATTGACCTGGGGATTGAATACAGGAGAACTAAACAAGTGAGCTATATCCCCGGCCCTTTTTATTTTATTTTGAGACAGGGTCTCACTAAGTATCTAAGTTGGCCTGGGACTTGTGATCATCCTGCCTCAGCCTCCCATGTCTCTGGGATTGATTACAGGTGTGCGCCATTGCACCTGATCATAAAGGGGTGTAGCGTTCCACGCAACTGATGTTGTGTCCCACACCACATGGGGTAGAGCAAAGCAGGCCAGCCACTTCGCTTGTCGGGGCCGAGCGAGAGGGAGAGTGTCGAGGCCGGGCCCACCACCCTGGGGGGTTGGGGAAGCCCCCCAAAACTCAGCACTGAGCCGGGAGTACAGTCAGCGGTCAGGCGGCACCACAAGAACTCAGCTTTATTCGGACACACAATAGTATATATGGGAAGATCAGGTAGGCAGGTGAAGCTGGGGAGGGGGAGCCAATGGGAGCAGATCTTGTCACTGGTAGCTGCAGGGGAGGTAGGCCTTTCCTTGACCCACCCACCGGCTTCCCTAGGTGGGAGGGGTCTTATTTGACCAAGAAAGGTCTGAGCCTGTGAGTGCTGAATGCCACATGACATGAGCGATCCCTACAAGGGGCTTTTTGAGAAATTGGTAGTAGCTATCCTCAGAGTCCAGAGTAATGGCATGGGGAAGGTTGCTGTGGAACTGAGCCCTGCTCATAGTGGAGATGGTAGAAATCCCAGAATTACAGGGGCCAGGTGGGAGCTCTGAACCATGATGGGTATGGATGGCATCCTTACCACAATGGACAGCAGGACAGAGGGACGATCAGGGTGACTGTCTCTGCAGGGACTCATGGTGCTGGCTAATATATCATGGTGTCCCTGGGGAAGGGTAACCAAATTGGGCTACATCTAAGAGTGAAGAGGGGTGCGAGGAATGATTACATTGGGGCAATAGGTAAACACCAGTACCATCCCCATCAAACTGATACTCATGGTCATCCTACCAACGGGTGCAGCTTGGAGGTAGAATGCCCCTGGGTTCAATCCCCAGCACCACACACACACACACACACACACACACACACACACACACACTAAATAAATAAACATAATATGTGTTATGTTGCCTTCCCTGCCCACAGAACTTCAGCCAGTACCACCTTCTGAGAACTTCCAGAATACCTTCTCCACTGACACTTTCTGAGAACAAGGCCTACTTTATGGTGAAGGAGGGGGCAAGAATGGGATCATGGCATGGCCTACTGGTACCATACACCCCAGAGCAGCTGATCTGACGATGTAGTGGAAAAGCCTGTTGAAACTCAGATAAGGCAAAGCCAGGGGACAAGCAGCTGTGGCAGAGTCCTCTAGGCTATAATGCATTTTGAACTAATGACCCATATATGGTTGTAATCTACAGTAGCTATAGAGAATGAATCCAGAAACCAAGGGATGGAAATGGAAGTGATTCTTTGTATTACAACACTCACTGGTCAGCTTGAGGAAGCTGTGCTTTTTGTTTCTGAAACTTTGGACTGTTATGTTAGAGGTTCTGATTTCCATGGAGATATCTCTGCTGGGACACAGTCCAATTCCCCTGACTTTGAAGCTGTGACTGCTACCTGTCTGTTTGGGAACTTCAGGCCACTAGGCAAAGACAAGGGTAAAAGTGTAATAATTATAATTTCTTTGAGAAGCCTGGGTCATTCCTTCTGGATTGCAGAGCGCTCATGGGGAGTCATTCGTAGAGTACATCTTGTGGAGCTTCAATGTCTGCTATCATTGCAATAATTTGGCAGGGATAGCAATTGAGACTTGATAAAGGCAGTTCAACTAAAAGCTTTAGGCTTCTCCTTACTCCAAAGTATGAAGATCATCCAATCAGGCAAAAGATCTAAACAAACCAGCTGAAGTGTTGAACAAGAGTAAGAGAAGTCTAGAATAGATGATGGAGAAAGTAGATGATGAACATCAATTACAGTCTTAGGGCCAGCCCCGGGAGCTAATCTCTTCTAGCAACACCCTCACAGACATACCCAGAAATAATATGTTACCAGCTATCTGGGCATTCCTTAGCCCAGTCAAATTGACACATAAATTTAACCATCATAATCTTGCTATGTCAGAAAGTAATTGCCTAAAAAAAAAATTGATGAGGACATTTCACAAGGACAGGGTTAGCTTGAAGGTTCCCACTAGTCAAATCTGGAACAATTTCAGTACAAAGTAATTAGCTTTAGTAACAAATTACAAACCATTGGGAAAATATGGGAATCCAGGAGTCTATACTGAATGGATGAATGAATTAATTAATTAATTAATTAATGAGCTGGGCATGGTGGCGCACACTTGTAATCCCAGTACTTGGGAGACTGAGACAGGATGATCACAGGTTTGTAGTCAGCCTCAGCAATTTTTGAGGCTCTCCACAACTTAGTGAGACCCTGTTTCAAAATAAAGAATAAAAAATAGGGCTGGGGGTATAGTTCGGAGGTAGAATGCCCCTGGGTTCCATTCCCAGTATCATCAAATAAATAAATAAATAAATAAGAAAGGAAGACTCTTGCTTTACAGTGTAACAGCAATGTGGAGAGAGGGCAAGAGTTAGAAAATCATTATCTGGCAGCCATTACAGTAGATTAGTCCAGTCAAGACTCTTAAATGATTGCTAAATCTAGGGAGAAATTTTGATGAGCTATAGGATATGCATGGTCTTAAAAGTGTATTCAGCTGGGCATGGTGGCGCACATTTGTAACCCCAGTGCTTGAGAGGCTGAAACAAGAGGATCACAGGTTCAAGGCCAGCCTCAGCAACTTGTGAGGCCCTTCACAACCTAGGGAGACCTTGTTTCAAAATAAAGAATAAAATAGGACTGAGAGTAGAGCTCATATGGTAGAATGTTCCTGGGTTTCATCCCCAGTAACACACACACACACACACACACACACACACACACACACACATACACACAAGTGTTTTCTTCCAGATTTATTATTAGTTGTAAGGGGGAATATAGTAACTATTTGGTGGTGAAATTACAACACCTTGACCAGGTGATCAAAATTAACTTCACCAATGATGGGCAGATAGATATCAAGGTATCTTCAGAAGTGATGTCCTGAGAGGGACATAACATCCTCCATGCAATGTTGTGGCTAAATCCATAACATGAATCTATGTATGAAAAAACATCAGACCAATCTGCAATAAGAAAGTTCTATTTAAAAAAAAAAATGCATAGAGGTGTGTGTGTGTGTGTGTGTGTGTGTGTGTGTGTGTGTGTTACTGAGGATTGAACTCAGGGGCATACTACTTCTGAGCTAATCCCCCAGCCTGATTGTAAATTTTTTTTTAATTTTGAAACAGTGTCTTGCTACATTACCAGACATTGCTGGGCTTGAACCTGTGATCCCCCTGTCCCAGCTTCCAACTGGGATCACAGGTATACACCACTGAGCCCAGAAAATGCATAGTTTTTAAACTGTCAATATAATAAAAGACAAAAGTTACAAAAAATGTTCCAAATTAAGGAAAACTAAAGAGATATGACAATAGAATGTGATAGATGATTAGAGGCTGGATCTTGACCAAGGGGGATACAGATACTGCAAATGATGTCATTGAATCAATTGGCAAAATTTGAATATAGATGTTACATTAGATAAAAAAAGCATTATATCTATATTGACTTTACTGAAGATATTAACCTCACTATAGTGATATAAGAGAACATCCTTAGTCTTAGGTGACAAAAAGTATACAGAGGGAATGGCCTGTGATGTACGCAGCTGGGTAAAGAGGAGGTGGGCATCCTTTATACCTCCACTCTTCTTACTTGTGTCACTGTCCAGTAATCTTGAAATTAATTTCAAATGAAAAGTTTTTAAAGAGAGGGAGTGATTAGCCAGAAAATGCAGCAAATGTCCTCTATAGTAACCTTGTGAGATAAATATTATTACTTTCATTTTACAATGGAAGAAACTGAGCTGGGCATGGTGGCGCACACCTATAATCTCCGTCCATGGGAGGCTGAGACAGGAGGATTACAGGTTCAAGGACAGCCTCAGCAAGCAGTGAGACTCTTCAACCTAAAGAGACCCTGTTTCCAAATAAGAAATAAAATTGGGCTGGGGGTGTAGCTTGAAGATAGAATGCCTTTGGGTTCAATTGCCAGTGTCACAAAAAGAAGAGAAGGAGGAGGAGAAGAAGAAGAAGAAGAAGAAGAAGAAGAAGAAGAAGAAGAAGAAGAGGAGGAAAAAGAAGAAGAAGAAATTGAGGTTTTAAATAAGTTAGGTAACCTGTATAAGGTATAGAGTGAGTATCAGAATTGGAAATTAAACCTAGCTTCTCTAAATCCAATGCTCTTCTTTCTATCTTTTCCTTCCTTCCTCCCTCCTTTTCTCCCTCCTCCTCCTCCTCCTCCTCCTCCTCTTCCTTCTCCTCCTTTTCCCCCTCCTCCTCTTCCCCCTCTTCCTCTTTTTTGGTGGGTGGGGGAGTACTAGAGATTGAATCCAGGGACCCTCTATTTCCAAGCTACACCTTCTTTAATTTGAAACAGTGTCTTACTAAGTTGCTGAAGCTAGCCACAAATGTGTGATCCTTCTATTTCAGCCTCCCAAGTACTGAGTCCAGCTTTTTTTTTTTAAATAAGTAAGAAGAACAAGAATTTAAATGGTAGGTCAAGACTCTTCCTAAACATCCTTACAATTAAAAACTGCCCTATTGCTTCAAGCTTTTCCCTCTCAGGGAAGGAACTGGAAATCCAGATTCATGTATTTCTCTAACCTGGCTCTGGCAGAGGGGATGCTGGAGAAGGGGAAGCATGGAAGAGAATTAGAAACTAAATGACCAAGACTGGGGAAAGGACAAACTGGTGCCCAAATAATCTACTGGCAGCCCCTTGAGCCCTGTATAATGGTCCTTCCTGAAGGTTCAGGGTGCTAAGGTGCTTTGAGGACATTTGGCTAGAGGGAGCAGAAATTTAAAACTTTCTTGGATGACAGTTCCTTTCTGCCCAGAGAAGAAGATCATCTGCTGTAAAATGACTATCTTGTCTTACAATGGCAGCCTGTGAGAAGCCTGGCATTTACCTCCCAAGGGTGTACTGGCAGGCTCCCTGCCCACATCTTCTTTGGAAAGCAGCCATCTGGCAGCCACAGATGCCCCCCGACTTACAGTGGGCTTAAATAGACCCATCAGAAATGGAGACGACTGTAAGCCAAAAGTGCATTTAATGGGCTTGCGGTCATAGCTCAGTGGTACAGCGCTTGCCTAGCGTGCATGAGGCCCTGGGTTCCATCCCCTGCATCCCCCCGCCCCAAATCATTTTAAGCTGGGTGTAGTAGTGCACATCTGTGATCCCAGTACTTGGGAGGCTGAGACAAGAAGAGCACAGGTACAAAACCAGCCACAGCAACTTAGAGAGGCCCTTGGCAACTTAGGGAGACCCTGTTTCAAAATAAAAAAAAAAAAAACAGGGCTGAGGTATAGCTCAGAGATAGACTGCCCCTGGGATCAATCCCCAGAAACACACACACACACACACACACACACACACACACACACACACACACACCATTTAATGCACTAACCTGCCAAACACCATATCTTATCCTAGCCTACCTTAAAGGTGCTCAGAACACTTACACGAGACAAAATCATCTAACACAAAACCCATTTTATAATAAAGTATTGAATCTCATGTGATGTGTTGAATTCTATACCACACTGTAGAGTGCTGGTTGTTTGCCTTATAATTAGCTGACTGGGACTGTGGCTCACTACCACTGCCCAGGATCAGACCACATTTCACTTGCCTGGGAAAAGGTCAACATTCAAAATTCAAGGCATGGTTTCTACCAAATGCATATCACCTTTGCACTTTGTGTGTGTGTGTGTGTGTGTGTGTGTGTGTGTGTGTGTGTGTGTGTTACTGGGAATTGAACCCATTGGGCATTCTACCTCTGAGCTACACCCCTAGCCCTATTTTATTATTATTATTTTTTTTATTTTGAAACAGCTCTCGCTAGGTTGATGAGAGACTTGCTGAAGCTGTCCTTGAACCTGTAATCCTCCTGTCTCAGCCTCCCAAATACTGGGATTACAGGTGTGTGCCACCACACCCAGCACCTTTGCACTCTTTTAAAATTGGAAATTTATAAGCTGAACCATGTAAGCTGAGGACTATGTGAACTTGACTTTGGTTTCTTTGAACCAATTCTTATAGAGAGGGGCAGTTGTTCAGATGCCTTAGAACAACCCAAGTTGTGTGGAGATGCTCCTCTTCTAGCTTTCCAGCACTTGAGGAAGGAAGAAAAAAAAAAAAAATGATGAAGCTGGGCATGGTGGTGCATGCCTGTGATCCCAGCACTTGGTAGGCTAAGACAGGAGACTTAGAGGTTTGAGGCCAGCCTCAGCAACTTAGCGGGGTTTTTTTGTTTGTTTGCTTGTTTTGTTTTTATTCTTTACTTTGTTTTTGTGGGGGTTTTTTTGCGGTACTGGGGATCGAACTCAGGGGCATTCTACCTCCGAGCTATACCCCCAGCCCTATTTTTTATTCTTTATTTTGAAACCGAGTCTCACTAAGTTGCGGAGTGCCTCACTAGGTAGCTGAGGCTGGCCACGAACCCGGATCCTCTGGTCTCAGCCTCCCGAATGCTGGGATTACAAGCATGCACCACCACGCCCGGCTTTATTCTTTACTTTGAAACAGGGTCTCACTAAGTTGCAGAGTGCCTCATTAGATAGCTGAGACTGGCTGTGAACCCAGATCCTCCTGTGTCAGCCTCCCAAATGCTGGGATTACAAGCATGAGCCACCACACCCGGCTGTGTGACCCTGTTTAAAAAAAATGTGATCATGCTGACCCAGGCCTGTCCAGTCAGATGGACAAGACCTGAAGTGGTTGTCATGGAGGCGTATGATTGGGATTACATGAGAGCTGCACTCGGGAGTTGCTGAATGTCCAGGAACCCAACTGATATGAAGAGAACCATACCTGCCCATCCTAGCTGCTTGGACCATCCTGGTGAAGCGTGCAGCAGCCCCTATGCACTGAGGTGGATGCCAGAGGATCTGTATGATGGGCATTAGTGGAATTGGAGCTGGATACTCCTCCCTGATCAGGACAGGTGCATGCCCTATCATGCCTGGCCACTGAGCAGAGTTTTCTGGGTTCAGACTTTCCCACTGTTCCCCAGAAAACTAGGTATGGATCAGGTTCTTCCCATATCAGTCAGGGGCCAAGCAAGAACTTGGTAGAACTCTTGAAAAGGGTTTAATGAAATGAACTTTTGAGAGGGAGGGGGAATGTGGTACTAAGGATTAAACCCAGGGGCATTCTACTTCTAAGCTATATCCCAAGTCCTTTTTATTTTTGAAATAGGATCTCACTAAATTGCTGAGGCTGGCCTCAAACCTGCTATCCTTCTGTCTCAGCTTTTCAAGTACTGAGATCACAGGTGTGCACTATTGTGCCTGACCCAAAATGATTTTTTTTTCAGTACTGGGGATTGAACTCAGGGCATTCTCATTCTACCTCCAAGCTATACCTCCAGCTCTATTTTTTTCTTTATTTTTGAAACAAGGTTTCACTAAGTTGCAGAGAGCCTCACTAAGTAGCTGAAGCTGGCCATGAACCTGTGATCCTCCTGTCTCAGCTTCCCAAGTACTGGGATAACAAGCATGTGCCACCATGTCTGGCTTCCCCAAAAATGAATTTTTAAAGGGACTGTTGACAGAAGTATAGGCAGGTCATGCATGGTGGCACATACTTGTAATACCAATACTTGGGAGGCTGAGACAGGAGGGTTGCAGGTTCAAGGCCAGCCTCAGCAAATAGTGAGACTCTCATTAAGCTAATGAGACCCTGTTTCAAAATAAAAATAAAATTGATATAGCTCAGAGGTAAAATGCTCAGAGGCATAGCTCAGAGGTAGAATGTCCCTGGGTTCAATTCCTAATGCCATCAAAAAAAAAAAAAAAAGGCAGAAGAAGAAGAAAGGGGGAAGCATCAAGGATGACAAAGTAGCCAGGACTAGTCACCACCCTGGGCCTGAGGGATCCCAGCAAAGGCAGGAGTCCTGGACATCCAGCCCAGCAAGGCAATCTTTGGAGCACAGAGCAGAGCATAAAGTGAATTTGGGGAGCAAACAGAGACTAGCTAGTCCACCTTTAATCTTCAGGACACTGGCTCATGCCCCTTCCTGGGGGAATACATGGGAGGGAAAGGGAAAATCAGATGCAGCACAACAAGGACTGCAAACAAGGGGCAGAACAAGATGTGTGTGAGCCAGGCATGGTTGCGCACTCCTCTAATCCCAGTACTTGGGAGGCTGAGACAGGAGGATCACAAGTTTGGAGCCAACCTCAGGAATTTAGTGAGACTGTCAGCAACCTAGTAAAATAGGGCTAGAGATGTAGCTCAGAGGTACAATGCCCCTGGGTTGAATCCCCACTACCCAAAAAAGGAAAAAAAGAAAAAGACGTGTGTGCATTCAGACCATCATCATAAGCACATTCAGAGACTTGCTCTCCCTCTTGGGTGAACTGAAGAGACTCAAGCCTGCGGTTGTAAAGGAAAGTGGCCCAAC
>PVLC010046081.1:0-11562 GCA_004027655.1 Graphiurus murinus | reverse complement strand
TGTGGATGCTAGGGAGAAGAAGGGGCATAGGAGGGTCTCCAGATGAAAAGGAGTGATCCTCGATAAGCAACGAAGTTGATTTAAGTGTAGTGGACGCAGGGGGCAGAGGGACACCCTAAAGCACATGATGTTCGTACACAATCATATCAAGGTCACTCACCGAAGTGAACCTGAGGGGGAGGGAGGGGGAGGGAATGGGATGGGAATTGGGGAAGGGATCAAATGAGAATTGTGTGCAAATATGTTGTTAACAACTTGTACTTAACAAATATATATATGCTATATTGCACGAATTACTACAATAAAAAATTAAAAAAAAAAGGAAAGGCCCTTGCATCATTTTTAAGTGAAGAGGGAATAAGCTGGTCCTTAAGAGAGGAGTAGGAGACCTCTGCAGGCCCAGAGAGCTCAAGAGAATCTGAAGAATAAAAATTTTTGCATGTAACAACTCAGATGTCCTACTGGCTCCTCTAGATCTCTGAAGGCAGACATACATTTGGTACTATACTGCTTCTGAGTGTAAGCTAACTTGATAAATTCCCTTTTATAATACACATATCTTGTAAATTATGTTACTCTAGAGCACCTTGAAAAATACATACTCATAAAAAACCACTCCTAGGAAACCTCTTGTATGCTAATCTGCATCTCAGAATGTACTTCCTTAGAAGTCCAATCTGTGATACTTTGTACTAGGAAAGATGCAAGAAAGCAGACATTAGAATATGATTCTGGAGCTGGATCACTCACCATGCTGCTGATAGTGAGAAATTAGAAGGTCTGTAAGTGGAGTGCTGAGAGCCCCACTGCTTCAATGCAGTTGTTAAGACCTTTACTTCTGGTGATTGGGTTGCAATACAGGTGGATGTGAATTTACTAGCGATACAATTGATTAGGCATTTGAAACATCTGTGGGATATAGTAATGATCAGTATAAAAGGATCAGTACAAAAGGAATGACAGTGTACAGCTGAAGACAATGAAAGGCTGAAAAGTTATTAATTAAATTTAAAACTAAGTGACAAATTCCTTGGCAGTATAAAACTCAGGACAAATTTCACTTAATATAAAGATCTCTTGATCAATCTATTTTGCTGAAAATAACTGCATGCCATTCTTTTTATGGCTATATAATAGTCCATTGTGGGGGGTGTGTGTCTGTGTGTGTAATCTCACATTGTCTTCATCCATCTATATTCTTTAGATAGTATGTAGGTTGATTTCATTTCTTACTTGTGAATAATGCAGCAATGAACATGAGTATGCAGAGTGTCTCTCTTTTTTTTTAATTTTTATTTTTTGGTACTAGTGATTGAACCCAGGAATATTCTCTCTCTGAGTTTTACCCCCAACCCTTTTAAGTTTTTGTTCTGAAACAGGTTCTTGCTAAGTTACTGAGTGTCTTGCTAAGTTGCTGAGGCTGGCCTCTAACCTGCGAGCCTCCTGTCTCTGCCCAAGTACTGGGATTACAGGTGTGTGCCATCACTATTTCTTTTGATATAATTTCCTTTGAATATATATATATATATATATATATATATATATATATATGGATATATATATATCCATAAGAGGCATAGTTGAATCACGAGCTAGTTCAATTTTTAGTTTTTGAAGATCCCCCATACATCTCTCCATAATAGCAAATAATTTACATTCCCACCAACAGTGTACAAGATTGCCTTCTCTTCATCCTCACCAGTATTTGGTGTTTTGACTTTTTGAGTGACAGGGGTTGAATAATTGGTACCAAAACGCAATTAGAAGTAATAAGGTCTAGTGTTCTATAATGCAGAGGAGTGACTATTATAATTTATGATTCACTAGAAGAGGGGAGCTTGAAGTCTCCAAACATAAAATAATGATACGGAGATGGGAACATTAAGTACTTAGATTTAATCAATATATATTTCACATATATTGGAATATCACATGATATCATGTAAATAAGCACAATTATTATATATAATAAAAAAGTAAATGTTTAAAAATAGGGAAATATTAACTGACCTGATTTTATCATTATATACTGTATTCTTATATCAAATTATAACAGTGCACCCCATATGTTTGTACAATAAAAATATAAATAAATTAAACAAAACAAAGGACAGAGAAAAAAAGTAGATCATATCCGAAACTTAATTGTATGAATTTTAGAGCCCTAACCATTAAATTCTCAGCCTAAGCAAGTCACCTGTGCCAATATAAGAACCTTGGTTTGATAATATAGGAACCTTGATAGGTCCAAGAGCTAGCGTCTTGGAATAGGAACAATCAATGATGCAGTCCAAGTTCCAGATGGAAAGGCCAGGAAACTCCTCAGAGAAACATTGGTGAAAGTCCAGTTTGAAGAGCAAAGTCCTAGGTGAGAGTGGACCCATCTTCACCCAGGAAGAGCCAACTTTGTTTTCCCATCACTTCCTCCTTGTTTTGATCCAGGTCCCTAGCCTATTAGAACGGTGCTTTCTACATTCAAGCAGGACCTTCTCCTCAACGTGGTGTTCCACAGACTAATCATCTCATTAACACACCTGAAGTCACATAATGTTAGGTGTTTCGTAGTCCTGTCGAGTTGATAATCCAGATGAATAATCCCAGAGTGATACCTGTGAAAGGTAAGGGTTGAAAGCACAATTAGAGAAAGAGGGAAGCTTAACTGAAATACCTGAGAGAGAATTCAGGTATTCCTACGATGAGCTGAGATGCTGTTCTAGGAAGCTGAGATGACTCTTCAGCTTGTTCTGTGTTTGAGTAGAGGAGTCAGACACTCATAGCTCCACACTGGTCAGTCATTAGAAGTGAACTACACTTAGGGAGAGGACATGGCTGCTAGTGAGATGTCTATCTCCAGAGAAAGCAGTTACCAAAGGGAAGTGAACACTGAAGACTTTCCTCAGGAACGGTTCATTAAAAGAGGATCTAAGCAGCATATCATGGTATTATCACATAGAGACGTGAAAAGGGACAATACCACTTCAGGACAACCATGAAAAACAAGATTTAAACTGAAGGACATATGTAGGCAGATATCAAGTCCTATTTTAAAGCTACAGTATTAAATGAGGGTTCTGGTGTAAAAACAGAATATTCAAACAGACTAGAGTACAGAAATCAACCCACACACATATGAAAACTTGACTTATGACAAAGTTGATACTGTAATGAGTGTTTTGTGAAAGTATATATTTTCAAAAAATGGTGTAGAACCAGTGTCATAACCATATGGGAAAACTGAATCTTAACATCTAAACTCAGACTAGACAATTCCAGATGGAATATGAAAGAGTTGCACACAGAGACAAAAAAACTAAAGTGTTAAAAAAATAGGAGGATATTTTCATGCCATTAAAGGAAGTACATAGAACTAATCATAAAAAAAATGATAAATTAAGACTGGAAGTTAAGAGATTTTGTTCACCAAAATACTTAAAAGACCTTAGGAAATTATAAAGAAAGCTACAGGATAGAAGATATTTACTGCAAATATACTAGACTAAACAATTCACAGCCAGAAATTTGGAAAGAATCTGAATAAACCTGTAAGTTTAAAAAATGGGAAAACATTTAAAACAGGCACTTCCTAAAAGAGGACATACAAATGATTAATTAATACATGAAAAAATGCTCAACTATATTTCTACCTCTACATACCTAATTGGCTAAAACAAAAAGAAAATTAACAAATTAGAACAAGCAAAGGAAGAATGTGGAGTGTCTGGTATACTCATGTTGTTTTTGAGCTTTAATTGATACAACCCATTTTGAAAAACTGATAGTATCTACTACAGCTGAATATATGTGTGTGTGTGTGTGTGTGTGTGTGTGTGTGTGTGTGTGTGTGTGTATAATGAATCAGTAATTAAATTCCAGGTACATCTAAAACAGAAATGTTTATGCCCACCAAAGGATGTATATAAGAATGTTCACAGCAGCAATAGACTCAAATGTAAATCAAATTTCATGAATGTAAAAAAATAGAATAAAAAAAAATGAAGGTATATTTATACAGTAAATAATTAGAGCTATCAATGCAATACACGAACTGTTGTGGATTTCATTAATTAAAAATAAACAGATTAAGCATGCAGATATGGCACTGAGTAATAACGAATAAAGACAGAAAATAATACATGCTATGGGAAAAATACTTATGTTTGTATGTGTCTTTCAAAAGTAGAAAAATTACATATAGTATAATATATCAGAATCTTTCTTGTGTCTGTGTGAGAGTATAGTGACTTTATGGGGCCACCAAAATACTACTAGAGGATTGGAAATATTCTTTATCTTGTTCTGATGCTGATTACATGGATGTTAAATATTATTGAGTTACATACACAAAATATTTTCTATGGTTTTTATGCTTATTACTGCAATTAAAGAATTATTTATAAACAAAAGTATATTACCTGAACAGGTAACAACTGCTGTTAGCATCATAGTTGTGTTGTGCTAGTGATGGTCCCAAAAAGCAAGGGACCAAAGATGTATATTCTCTTTTGATATTAGTACTTAATATTTTTATGGACATTCTGCATAATGCAAAAAGTATGAAAAATAAATTAGGAGTATAACTATTAAGAGGTAATGTCTTGACAGCTTGACAATCTGAGAAACTAAGATAATTCACTATAAGTTATCACAATTTAACTATACAAGTGGAGAGGTTGGCTTATTTAAACAATAAATATGTATACATGCACCATTTCTTTCCTTAGTTGCACTTGCCTATTACGAAATAAAATGTAAAAATATTAATAATACCTATGAGACTGAATTTATGCCTATTATCCTAGAGTAATTATGGTGTTTCCTTTCACTATTGAAGTTTCTTCATTTGAGTAGCAAACTCTACTAATATGCAAATATATATATGTATATGAACATATATATATAAATACATATATGTGTATATATGTATATATATAAATTTGCACATATAGACCTAATAAGAAATGTCAGAATTGTGCAAAAAAAATCCTACCAAACAGATGAAAATATGGATGGATGCCATATTAAGACTCAATACTAAAAATATTAATTCTCCATATAGAGCAATTTAAAATAAAATATGATCCCAGTCAAAATATCAATGGATGTTTTGGAATACTTTTCAATTAATTTATTTTTTGGTACTAGGGATTGAACCCAGGGAAATCCTACCTCTCAGCTATATCCCCAGAATTATTTTATTTTTTAATTTGAAACAAGGTATTGCTAAGTCGCTGAGGGGCTTGCTAAGCTGCTGAGACTGGCCTTGAACCTGCAATCCTCGTGTCTCAGCCTCCCATATATTGGGATTACAGGAATGGGCCAACCTGTCTGGCTGTTTTTGAACAATTTAAAAATGTTTCTAAAGGCCATCTTTAAAAATTAAATGTTATCATATCCTGAAAATTCTGATAATAAAAGAGTAATGAGAAGTGGTTTGTACTGGATAATTTTGAGATGGTATTAGAATGCCTAAGTAGCTTGATATATATAAGGACTGAAGGTATAGTACTTGAAAAGAGCAGATAGATACGGCATCATTTATATACAGAATATGATGTATTTCACATGAAGTCAATACAAAAGTAAGATGTATCTGGGTAAATAATGCATTCTAGATGTTTAAATATTTAAAACTAGAAAAGGGAGATGATTGTAACCCATCTGGAAAAAATGAACATTTAGAGTTCATGGAAGATACTGTTTGCATAAAAGCAAAACAAATCATAGAGCCACATCTTTATTTTGCATAAAAATAGAAAATGATGTAATACATTTATTATCTATACTATAATGAAAAATTTACAATGATAGAAGATATGTAATATTTAACATTAAAATACAAAAAATAGAATAGATGGTTGCACTGATTAAAATATACAAAATATATGAAAATGTGATGAATAATGACATTAATCATTAGTCATTAATAATGACAAGAACACCTAGTTAAATAGTTCATCACAAATATCAAAGAGATACACATTAAAAAAATTAGAGTCTCCAGTTAATCATCTTCTTTAATTTAGCCCTTAATAGCTTAACCCATGAATTTATGCAGTTATTTTAGAAGTTTTCACTTTTGGAAGGGATTTTAAAAATTATTTTAGCAGATAAGTTACTTCACTTGCTCCTATGTTTTTGTAATTACTAATGAGAAATAGATTTTGTGGTTTTGAGAACTAAAGAATAGTAATACATTCAGAAGCAATAATATCTAGTATTGGTATTTTTATTCTTATAAAGCACTTTAATAGCTATAATTTCATTTTATTCTCATGTGCATTTTATTGTAATCTTATTTACAAATTTATATTTCCATTCCTACCACACAATAAAATTAAATGAAAATAGAATATGCTTGCCCTCTCTTCATATTCAAACATTAGATTATTTGCAAAATGTTATGTTTAAAGAGATATATAGATTTATTAATGTCAGGAAGTAAAATTTCCATGAAAAATAATTATGTTTAATGATTAAATAGAATAATTTATGAGAGTACATAACAGTCATGAACTTTGTATTTCTAAAAATATAAACTTGCCAGGCATGGTGGCGGCGCACCCTAGGTTCGCAGCCAGCCTCAGCTACTTAGTGAGGCCCTCTGCAACTTAGTGAGATCCTGTTTCAAAATAAAGAATAAAAATTAGGACTGGGGGTATAGCTCAAAGGTAGAATGCCCCTGGGTTCAATCCCTAGTACCGCAAAATAATAATAATAATAACAATAATAATAAAAAATATAAATTTGAAGCACACAGAGCAAAATAGCAAAGAATTTCAAGGACAGGTTGACAAATTTGTTACCATAGTGTAAACATTTAACATATTTTCCTCAGAATCTGATGACTCATGCAAAGTGAAAATTAGTGAAGATTTCAAAAAACTAAGTGATTAATAAGCTTAATACAGTTTATTTTTATGCAAACCTGCATGTGATAGTGGATAAGTATTATTTTGAATCACATATAAAATTGGACACATATTAGACTACAAAGAAACTTTTAATTAATGCAAATCATACAGAACACATTCTTTTTCATTTTCAAAAAGCATTATAATTAGAAATAGTAATCAAAGTTAGTCAATAAAATCTGATAAGTTTGAAATGGAAAGGCATACTTTTAAATAATTTATCAATCAAACAAAAATTCCAATGAAAATAACAAAATATTTAGCAGAAAATAACAGACTTATAGGATGAAGCTTCAATTTAAAATGACATATGTGGTCTTAAACCCAATTACTAGAAAATAATAACAAAAGAAGTAAGAAAGTATGAGGCTTCTGATATAGGACATAAAATAGAAACTGAACTTAACATCTTTACTTAAGTAGCTATAAAACTTAACAAAATATATGAAACAATTATTTTCATACCTTGAACAATAGGCAGCCTAAGATAGAGAGATATGAGAAAAAAGAAATAAAACAAGCTGTTTGGTTGCCCTAACATAGTGCTTGAAGAAGAATTCCAGGATGCAAAGTAAGGGGAGGGAAATGAATTTGATCCCAGTGGTTGATAGAATTCAGATATTGCAAGTACAACATACTAAACATTCACAGGGACAAATACTAGAAAACAAATTGCACAGGGAAAGAAGGCTTCAGAGATCTGCATAGGATTTTCCTGGAATCTGTAGCTAAATATGAATTGATTCCTGTAGGTGAGGAAACTAAGTTTGGGCAATTAGAAAGGAGTATGTGATTCAAATACCAAAAATCGTCACTATGTTACTGTTCAGCAACTCCATTCAAATAAACATTGGTACTACATTCTCCAAAACACTAAAAAAAAAAAAAAAATGCAGCTGAGGCAAATGCTTCCAAGTTTGAATTCTGAGTATTTGGAAGAAACACCCCACTTTGCATCCTTTAAGGCTGCCTGCCACTCTGCTTCACTGAGTCTGCCAGATTTTACTTCTGGTTTAATTTTGATTTGTTGAGGGTATAATTTATATAGCAAGATAATGTACAGCAGTAAAGAACAGAAGTATCTGAATTCCTATTTTATTTATCATTAATAAAACAATCAAATGGAAGCCCTCAATGGAAATTTAAACTGTATTTATTGGATTTGTGAATGCAGTCTTTATCAGAACTATGTTTTTGTTCAGTTTTTCTCTTCATAATATGGATAAACTTACTGGATGGGATAACTTGGTGTCTAATATGTAGTGCTACACACCTAACTTATGGTGCCAAAATTAGCACGTCCTAACACTTGCTTTGGATGAAAACATTAAAGGTACTTTTCAGGAAATACTTATACCATGGGATTCATATCCAGTTGTTGTTTGTGTACTCATTCATTACTAAGTTTGGGGATTTTTTTTTCCAGTAAAAATGATCTTGAAGTATTTGAGAAATATTCACCTTGCATTTTAAATTGTAAAAAAACAAACAAACAAAAAACAAAGAAAAAAACCCCCCAAAACAACAAAAAAAATATGATGTGAGTTGTTTCTTTTTTCCTCACAGAGGATGAAGTATACAGGAACCTGTATGAGATGACTAGTCAGTGTGGATTAGGAATAAAAATAGGTATTTCTTCAAATACTTTGGTACTCTGGTACTTTGCCATCTTATTTCTGTCATTTGTTTCACAAAGTACCACCAAGAAAGAAAATCACTTCACCAGGCTACTGTGTAATCCCTGACTAACCATCTTATCCCTGGTTTGTTTCTGGACTAAAACTAGTTTAGCAGCTTAGATTTGAATTTGCCTAATATAGTAACTGTTCCATATATGGATCTGTGTTTGTTCTATTCAACACAAAGAAATGAAGTTTTAGTTGAAGATAAAAAAAAAAAAGGAGCATCCTCACATGCAGTTAGAAATTGTGATGTTCTGATGAGTCAGAGATCCTACCAGCCAGATCCTGGTATAAAGGTGTCTGGACTCACTTATCAAATCTTCAGAACAAGATTGAAAGGATCAAATTGTTTCCAAATAACAATGTTATGCTAGCTGCATAGGACAACAAAGCCCAAAAGCATTTTACTAATACAAAACAAAACAAAACAAAAACAAAATATTCAAATTGTAATATTAACAAAGTCTAGCACCAAGTAAAATATTGCCAGGCATTAAAAGAAATAAAAAAAAATATAAACAATAATGAGGAGAAAAATCAATCAACAGAAATAGAACTAGGAATAACAAACATGGGAGAATTAACATATAGGAATATTCAGTATAGATTATAAATATATACCATATGCTCAAAATGAAGAAAGCATGAACTTATCAAATACAGATATGGAAGATATAAAAAGGACTTCAGTCAATCTGATAAGAATAAAAACTGGGTTGTATAAAATGAAAAATCACTTGATGGATTTAATGGCAGATTAGACACTATAGAAGAAAACATCAGTGACCATGAAGATACAGCATAAAGGAGTATCATGGCAGTTAATTGTGAGAACAACAAGAATCCTAACATATGTGCTAGAATTTTGGTCTGAATTGTTTCCCAAAGGCCATGTGGTGGGCAGTCCATGGTGTATCAGGAGGTGTGGTTTACTTGGAGGAAATAGATCATCAGGGGCATATCCTTGAAGGCTATATCTTGCTCTCCTTTCCTTTCTCTGCTTTCTGGCTGGTGAGAGATGAACAGCTCTCTTCTGTCACATGCATCCTTCCATGATATCCTGCTTTACCACAGACCCACAGTGATGCAATCAAATGACCATGAACTGAAACCTCTGAAACCACAGGCCAACCTAAATCTAAGTGGCTGCGTTTCTAAATAATCCACCAGTCAAACAAATATCACAATGAAAATTTAAAAATATTTTAAACTTAAAGAGAGCACATCATAGAAATATTGTGAGATTCAGCTAAAGCAATAAAAGGAATTTTATACTACACTCCTAATGTTAGTAGGTCCATAACTAATGATCTATATGCTGCTACCTTAAGAAAATAATTGGTTTCCAAAGAATAAAGAGAATAACTAAATAAGAGCATAAAACACTGGATAACAAACAAAACAGTAGAGAAAGTGGAAGAAACCAAAAGGGGATTCTTAATGAATATAAATTGATAATCACTCAACTAGACAGATTAGAAAAAACAAAGACGAAACATAAGATACCAATATCCAGAATGAGTGATTTTTTTTAAATCCACATGAGCAGTATACTTACAATATGCAGGCATATCATCTGATAAAGTGAAGCATCCATTCTTTGATTAAGAGTTCATTGCAAACATGATGAGAGGAACTTCTTTCTCAACTTGATCAAGAGTCAGTACATAAAACGCATAGGTTGTAACTCAGAGACAAGCAAGGATGCCTGCTTATACCTCTTCCATTAAACATTGCATTAGTGGTTGGAGCCAGTTCAGTAAGACAGTACAGGTAAAGAAAAAGTAAAATGAAATAAATTCAGAATTCAGAGAAAGATATAAAACTTCTTTAGTTATAGATAACATAATCTTCCATGGAAAAGGTCACAGGAAATGGATAAAATTTTCTAAATTTAATAATATGGCAGTATATAGGGCAAAATACAAATAGCATTATATACTAGCAATAAACAGTGTAAATAGAAATTTAAATATACTAACAAAATATAAAATGAGATATAGGAAATACTTTAACAAAATATGTACAAAATCTATAACTGAAAACTACAAGACATTTTTGAAAGTAAAATATGACTTACATTGAGAGATATGCCATGATCATGGTTTGATATTATTAGCATTTGTCAAAATTTCAGTTCTCTCTAACTTATCTATACATTCAAAGCAAACTGATTAAAATCTTATAAAACTTATTTTGTAGAAATTGACAGCTGATTCTAAAATTATATTGAAAGGACAGGGATCTAAAGTACTAAAATCAGTTTTTTAATTATTAACAAGTTTGGAAGAGTTGCAGAATTTTATTCAAAACCTAGGATGTGCCAGATACATTGGCACACACCTATAATTCCAGTACTTGAGAGGATGAGACAAAAATAATCACAGGTTTGGGGCCAGCCTCAGCAACATAGTGAGGCTCTCAACAACTTAGTGAGACCCTGTTTCAAAACAAAAAATAAAATACGACTGGATATTTAGCTCAGAGGCAGAACACTCCCTTTTTTCAATTCCCCATACCAAACACACACACACACACACAAAAAAAAAAAAAAAAAAAAAAGAAAAAACATTAATATGATGATACTGTTATCTAGGCATCACACTATTGATGGAAAGACATACTTAGATCATTGGAACAGAATAGAGATTCATAAAGTAGATTTTCACATATAATAATTTTGGTAATGGCGCTAAGGCAATTCAATGAGAAAAGGCAGTAGTATTTCAATGAGTGGCACTAGATATTAAAATGCAAACAAAAAGGATCCTTGACTTTTGCCTCATTCTAAATGCAATACCTAATGTGGATCAAATATTTAAATGTAGGATAAAAATGCTTTAATTTCTGGGAGAAAGCATAGGAGAAAACACTAATGACCTCGAGTTAGGCAAACAGTTTAAATAAGAGATAAAAATAAAAATAAATAATAAATTTACTTCCATTAAAACTTTCAAAAATGCTTTCAA
>PVLC010046080.1:0-11560 GCA_004027655.1 Graphiurus murinus | reverse complement strand
CTGTCTTTCCTTTTGTGAACTCGATGCTCTTGAAGAATATCCCTCAGTTTTGGTTTGTGAGGTTTCTCTTTCATGATCAGAATGAAATCACTTCACTTTTGGATAGAATACATCAGATGTTGTGACACTAAACTCATTCTGGTGTGTCTCATAACTGGTGATATTAACCTTGATCTTGACCACCTGACACTTGACAGTGTCTGCTAGGTTTCTCCATTGTCAATTTATTATCCTTAATAAATATCTTGTTACTAATTATAACAAGGTACTTTGGGAGAGATACTGTGAGATTATACAAATATCCTGTTTCTCTTCAAAACTTCCACCTACCTACTAATTTAGCATATGTCTGTGAAGCCTGTCTGCAACAGTTGTTGCTGTGGTATTTACCAAATGATGATGTTCTATTTCACTCTTTCATTCTAAACTCATTACAATTCTGTACACATGACTGCCCTATCTCCCTGTTTATGTCAGTATAGGTTCATATCTCATCCTAAGGGTTGTAATACAATATTATCACTTTATTTTGCTGTTTAAATTATTCCAGCTTTAAACATGGGAAGTACTTTCAGGCTGGCCTCATTTCTGCTCTAGCTAATAAAGGTGACACAGGCAACACTTTGCCACTAACAGGTTGAAGTCTTTTGTATGTGTATGTATGACAATGGGGATTGAACTCAGGGACACACTATCTCTGAGCTACAACCCCAAACCTTATTTTTTATTTTTGAAACAGGGTCTCACTGAGTTACCACATGCTGGCCTTGAACTTGCAATCCTCCTACCTCAGCCTTCCAAGTACCTGGATTACAAGTATGTGCCACCACATCCAGTGTGTGTGTGTGTGTGTGTGTGTGTGTGTGTGTGTGTGTGTGTGTGTATGGGGGGGAGTACTCCTGAGGACTGAACTCAGAACCACGTTACCACTGAGCTACTTCCCAGCCCTTTTTATTATTGTTTGAGGCAGAGTCTCACTAAGTTGCTGAGGTTAGCCTTGAGCTTGCAATCCTTCTGCTGTAACCTCTTGAGAAGCTGGGACTACAAGTGTGCACCACTATACCTGGCTTTACAGGTTTAAGTCTTATGAGGGCTAGACAGCTTTCACTCTTGGGCCCTAAGATATCATGGAAGAAGTTCAACTACTCTATTGGAGAGAACACAAAGAGAGGCAGAGGCCCAGGTACCAAATAGAGGGAGGCCCAGGACCCAGCTGACCCTGGCCTTCAGTCAGTCCCCTAAAGCATCAAATGTGTGAGGAGCCCAAATGAGTCCCCAAATGACTACAGCCTCGGTGAGATCTGTGACTTGGAGCAGAAGAACTAATGCAGGCAACCCAAAGAACTATAGAGATTAACACGGTTGCTCTTCTAAGCCACCAAAGTTTTAGAGTGGTTTGTTGTGCAGTAACTGATAATCAGAATCCTTTCAGACATGTTGTGACCTTTCTCTCTTTAGCTTTCTAACTGACAAAAGGATCCCCCAGCATGCTTACTCAGTCACCTTGACCACTTCAAGGGAATACCTGCCACATCAAACCGATCCCCAAGGACGACTGTCTTTGCCTCCGATAACTCTCAATTCGCCACCTCACACCAGCTGTGGAACCAGCACAATGGCAAAAGCCTTCTCACAGCCTCTGCAGACCTTCGTCCAGCATCCTACTCGGCCTCACCCATTGCTCACAGAAGGAGCTCTGTATACACAAGGCTGCGTTATTCCTTGGTTCAGTAGATATTTATTAACCTGTATATTATACTATATTAATAATATGTTGATATATTATACTTATTAATGGTGTGGCACTGTTGCAAACACTGGTGACACAGAAGGGAATAAGACAAAAATATTTGCTGTCACTGACATGGAGGAGGAAGAGGGGCATATAAAATGAATGAATTAAACACACAGTATATCAGAAAGTGATGAGGGCCGGGCGTGGTGGCGCACGCTTGGAATCCCAGCATTCAGGAGGCTGAGACTGGAGGATCGGGGTTCGCAGCCAGCCTCAGCTACCTAGTGAGGCACTCCGCAACTTAGTGAGACCTGGTTTCAAAATAAAGAATAAAAAATAGGGCTGGGGGTATAGCTCGGAGGTAGAATGCCCCTGAGTTCAATCCCCAGTACCGAAAAAAAAAAACAAAAACAACAACAACAACAAAAAAACCCAGAAAGTGATGAGAGATATAAAGAGAAATAAAGCACAGATGAAGAAAAGTAGTATCAGAAGTGGGGTGGGGTTTTGGAATATTGAGTAGAGTGACTAAGAAAGGTCTCTCTGAGATGATGAAGTAAAAATCTAAAGGGTATGAAGGAGTAAACATCTCAGAGAAGAGACAAAGGCCCTGATGCAAAAGTCAGGCTGGTGTGGTTAAGGCCAGACAGTTCTCTCCGGTTGATGTGGTATGACTGAGATGGAGTGCTGGGGACAAAGTTCAAGAGTATGAATGGGAAGATTAGGCCTTGAAGGATACAGGTTCTGATTTTGGCTAACATGAGAAGCCACTACAGGGTTTTGAGCAAATACATAGCTTAATCTATCTGATTTATACTTGAAGAGATTTTGTGGTTGCTCTACTAATATATCTTAGCAGGAGGAAAAGGGAAGAAGTCAAGAGAACACTCAAGCCAGGTGGCACATTGCCTATAATCCCATTACATGCTGGACTGAGACAGGAGGATTGCAGGTTCAAAGTCAGCCTGAGCAACTTAGTAAGACTTTCACCAACCCAGTGAGACCCTATTTCAAAATAAACAATAAAAATGGCTGAGGATGTAGCTTGGAGGCAGAACGCTCCTGGGTTCAATCTTTAGTACTTAAAAAAGGAGAACGAGACCACTCAAAGCAATGACCCAGATGGACTGGTGGCCTGCACTTTTTTGGAAGCAGCAGAGATTGAAGATTTTTAGAGCTCGGGTTTCCCTAATGTAGATAAGGTATCAGAGCAAGAAAGGAACTGAGGATGACCTCAAAGTTTTGAGCCTGAGCAATCGACCAAATTTCCATGTGACCTGCCAAGAGTTGCCAGGTCTCTGCTCTCTTTGAAAGAACGTCTCTACCCCACTAGGGGGAAGCATGCTTGGGGAGGTGATCAGCGCTCGTTACTGGACACATGAGGTTTGAGATGGTCATGAGATATTTAAGTGAAAATGTGAAGCAGACAGTAGGAGACCAGGATGTGGAGCTGAAGGCAGAGACCTAGGTTGAATCTCAGAGTGATGGCACCTAAAACACCACGCGGAGACACTACCACCAAGAAGAGTACGGCTGGGGAAGAAAAGAGATCTAAGATCTGAACACAGTAGCAGTCTTGGCATAGAGGAGGAGCCAGCAAAAGGGACAACGGAAGAACAGCCTATGAGGTTAGAAGATAACCTGGAAACCAACAGCAACTGGGGGAAAGGACACTTTAAAGAGGAAGTGAACAACTATATAAAATGTTGCCAAGAACTGACTATGGCATTTAGTCACAGGGAGAATAATGGTGACCTTGACAAGGATATTTTGTGGTAGGGAGAGCTGAGAAAGGCTTATGGCAATGTTTAAGAAACAATGGAAAGCCAGGCGTGCTGGCGCATGCTTGTAATCCCAGCATTCGGGAGGCTGAGACTGGAGGGTCCAGGTTCACGGCCAGCCTCAGCTACATAGTGAGGCATTCCACGACTTAGTGAGACTCGGTTTCAAAATAAAGAATAAAAATAGGGCTGGGGGAATAGCTCGGGGGTAGAATGCCCCTGAGTTCAACCCCCAGTACCGCAAAAAAAAAAAAAAAAAAAAAAAAAAAAAAAAAAAAAAAAAAAAAAAAAAAAAAAAAAAAAAAAAAAAAAAAAAAAAAAAAAAAAAAAAAGAAACAATGGAAAGAAATGGAGACAGCGAATGTAATTATTTTAAGGAGTTTAGCTTTTAAGGAAGGAAAGAGATGGAAAAAAGGAGGAGAAAAAACAGGAGGACGAGGTGGGGGAGGAATGGAGACAAAGAGAAGAGACAAAATCAAATAGTATGTGTAGGTGGAAGAAGAATACAACAGCTAATCAAACAGAAGGTAAGTTTGGAACGAATAAGGAAGCAAGGAAAACTCAGAGGCCCAGCTAGCATCATGAGGTAAAAGTGACAGCTACTAACATGGTCACCAAGACCAGAAGAAATCACAGGAGAGGCAGGCACAGAGTAAAACATCATGATGAATTCTAGATACCTCTTTTTTCCTGCCTCTTGCCAATGCTATTCTGACTGGGGGAATAAGATAGTTTCTAAATAATTGGGTAAAATTAAATATGGACTGGCAAAACAAATTGCACACGTTAGAACTGCACATCCATTAAAATAAAATTATACATATATCCTTATGTGTTAGAGGTATCAACTTGAAGTTATTTGCAGGTAAAATGATAAACCTGGCCAGGCATGCTTGCTTGCCTAGAATCTCAGTACTTGGGAGGCTGTGACAGGAGGATCACAGGTTCAAGGAGAGACTCAGCAAATAGTGAGACTCTAATCAACCTAGTGAGACCCTGTTTCAAAATAAAAATAAAAATAAAAATAAAATAGGGCTGGGGGTGTAGATCAGAGGTCTCCAGGTTCAATCTCCAGTATCACAAACACACACACACACAAAAGAGAAATGATAAATCTGAGATTTTCTACAAACTAGCAGGAAAAAGAGAGCGACAGAAGACACAGAACTGAATGCTGACAATTTCAAAGGACCAGACAAGCCCTAAGAACAAGAGTCCTGGAAACAGCTGAGAGGAGAAATGCAGGAATATGGTTGGAGGTGTAATGAAAGGGAGTATCAGGTTGGAATGCTCCCTGTAAAAACCCTCACAGAACAGGCCCATTTTCCTAGAGGAACCAGCTGGAGCTCTGATCCTTGGAGAGAACACTGTAGGACACAAAATGTTAACGCTGAACAATGAAAACCTACTCATCGTTCTAGATGCCAAAAGACAAGTGCCACTCACCTGAAGCTGGGTAGTCTGGAGCCCAGGAGTCCTTCCTTTCCTCAGCAGGTAATCGTCTCTGGGTAGCCACGGGTCACAGGAGACAGACTAAGAATAAACAATGTTCAGAAAAGTCACTGGAAATCCTCAAGGTCCAAGAGGGTAGCACCTTCTCCTCCTTAAAGGCATCAGGAAGGGATCTAACACCGAAGAGAAGGAAAAAAAATGTGACAGGTTCCTAGGAATACAGCTGGGATGCAGTCTAAGAACACAGCCTGCCAACGGCAACTTGTAATCCCAGCAACTCAGGAGCTGAGGCGGAAGGACTGCTAACTTGAGATACGCCTGGGAACCATAGTGGGACTCTGTCTCAAAATTTTTTAAAAAAATTAAAAACTAAAAAGCTGGGGTGTAAATCAGATGTAGAGCATGCCTGGGTTAAACCCCTAAAACCACAGAAGGAAAGAAGGAAGGAAGGAGGGAGGAAGCCTTCTCTGACATGCTGTTATCACTGAGCAGGAGGTGTTCCTCCGCTACTAATAATGGAAGGAAATAGTTACTGAGCACTTACTATACACTAGAGACTGTTTCCGGGACTGTGTGAGTGTCACCTCATTCTCTCCTTACAACATCCCGATGGAGTAGTAGATGCTGTTAGTTTTACAGATGAGAATATTGGAGCACGGTGAGATCAATCTCTTGCCAAAGATGACAAACCTATAAAGTGATAACCTGTAGAAATCTGGCAAAGGAGACCAGGCTCTTAAAGGTTGTACAGATTGTTTGAAAGGAATCAAGATTGGTCATGAAGTTGTTAAGTGTTGAATCTGGGTGAAAAGTCTCAAGCAGGAGTTCTGCCTATTCCTGGGCATTTACCATTTCTCAACTTAAAACATTAAAATGGAGCCGGGCATGGTGGTGTATGCTTGTAATCCCAGCATTTGGGAGGTTGAGACTGGAGGATCTGGGTTTGCAGCCTGACCTCCACAACTTAGTGAGACCCTATTTCAAAATAAAGAATAAAAATTGGGCTGGGGTTGTAGCTCGGAGGTAGAATGCCCCCAGGTTCCATGCCCAGTAACGAAAAAAAAAAAATTAATATGGAATTTAAAATCCTGTGGTTTTTCTGGTCATTGCCAGTTCCCTGGATCTTTGCAAAACTTGCTGAATGATACCCAGCTCAACCTCCTTCTTAAAGGCCCGAACCCAGGGACGAACAGACAAATCGGTACTCCAAGATCGTGCCACAGTGACCACCCCCCACACCTAGTCAAACCCACGCTTGTCTGGTTAAGCCAGCCTGCCCTAGGCAGGACGGTTATTTCTGACCACCACCAGCTCCCAATCGACCAAAATCCCGGGGCACCTGGCCCTAGGGACAGTCACCACCCATTGCCTCGGCGATATCAGAACCCTAAAAGCCTACTTATTCGAGCCCCCCAAAACTGGAGACTTATGGCATGAGCGACCCCTCTCGCAATACCGCCGAAAGTCTCGCCAACCACAAGAACCCTAGCACAGAGGGCCGGAGCTCTGCACCCACGTACCTGCCGGCTCTTAGCCCAGGTTCACCTTACTCCCGCAGCGATGCGCGCGCACCCAGGGAGACATCCGGGAGAGCACGGCGTGGGCCCCGCAGCGCAGCCGCCGCTCCTGGGGCCTCCCCCACAGTCCGGGCTCTTTCCCCGACCAGCCCTTCAGGACTTCCCTTCACACGCAGAAACGGGCACCGCCAGGCCAGGGTCTCTCTGGAGCCTCACTCACCAGTTCCACCAGAGAACAAAGCGTCGTTCCAGCTGCTTAGCCGGGCGATTCTCCAGCGTGGCGCCCGGACTACAGAAGGCTCTGCGTGGCGTGACCCTCTCCTCCCAGGATGCTCTGCGCGGCGGGACCCTCTCCTCCCAGGATGCTCTGCGCGGCGGGACCCTCTCCTCCCAGGATATTCTCAAAGGCGGGACCCTCTCCTCCCAGGATGCTCTGCGCGGCGGGACGCTCTCCCCCCTGGATGCTCGGCGGCTCCCATTGGTCTCCCGCGGGTCCATCACTGGGTGGCTCTTTCCCGCCAGCTGGAGAATGGCGCGTTTCTTTTACTTAAAGTCACAATCATCAGTTGTGTGGCGCCTTCCTGGTGTAGCTCCCGCCCTACCCGGACCTGGTCCACGCTTCTGCCTCGCAGACTACATTTCCCAGTGGCCCCTGCGATGACTTCCGCCCAGGGCCAGCCGCTTCTGGCTTCTAGCGCTTGTGGAAGGTGAATGGCCAGCTTCCTTACCTGCACAGTTGCTGCAGGCTGTGGATTTGGAACTATGTGCTTATATGCCGGAGCGCCAGGCAGGTGTAGTCTATTCCAGCTCCCATACATTTAGGGGGTTGGGGATTGAACCCATGGGCATTCTACTTCCTAGCTGTACCCTCAGCTTTTAAATTTTGAAACAGGGTCTAAGTTGCTGAAGCTGCCTTGAACCTTGACCCTTCTGTTTCAGTCTTCCAAGTACTGAATTACAAGCATGTACCGTCACACTGGCTGGCAACTGATTTTTGACAAGTGTTTAGTCCATTCAACAGAGAAGAGATAGTCTTCAAAAAATTATGTTGGGACGACTGGATTTCTACCTCATGCTATATTAAAATATTAGCTCACAGCCGGGTGTGGTGGTGCACGTTTGTAACCCCAGCACTTGGGAAGCTGAGACAGGAGGATTGCAGGTGGGAATCCAGCCTCAGCAATTTAGTGAGGCTGTCAGCAACTTAGACCTTGTTCCAAATAATAAAGTAAAAAGGGCTGGGGATGTAGCTCGCAGGTAGAAGGCCCCTGGATTCATTCCCCAGTACCACAAAAACAAATAAACTTGGCTCAGAATGGATTAAAGCCTAATATAAAGGCCAAAATCATAATTTTTTTTTAGAAGAAAACAAGTGAACCTTCATGACTGAATTTGGCTGTGATAGCAAAAGCAAGAACAATGAAGAAAAAATAAATTAAAATTTAAAACTAAACTTCTATACCAAGTATTATCAAGAGAGTGAAAAGTCAACTTATGTAATGAGGGAAAATATTTGTAAGTTATATGTCTAACAGGGGTTAATATCTAGAACATATAAGAACTACTAAGACTCAACAACCAAAGGAGACAAAAACAGTTAAAACAACCCAGTTTTAAAATGGGCAAATCGAGTGTGGTGGCACACACCTATAATCTCAATACTAGGTGGCTGAAATAGGAGGATCACAGGTTGGAGGATAGCCTCAGCAAGCAGTGAGACTCTCATCAACCTAGTGAGAACCTGTTTCAAACTCAAAATTAAAAAATAGGGCTGGAGGTGTAGCTAGGACGTAGAATGCCCCTGGGTTTAATTCGCAGAATAATAATAATAATAATAATAATAATAATAATAATAATTTTTAAATGGGCAAAAGATTTGGATAAACATTCAAAGAGGATATGTAATTGGTGTATTAGAACATGAAAAGATACTGTATTGCTAGAGAAATATAAAATCAAAACCACAATGATATTATCACTTCATACTTACTAAGATAGCTATAAAAATCATTTTATGCAAACAGGTGTTGGTAAAGATATGAAGAAATTGGAATGCTTGTATATTGCTGATAAGAATGCAAAATGAGCTGGGCGTGGTGGCACACACTTGTAATCCCAGCATTCCGGAGGCTGAGACCAGAGGATCCAGGTTCACGGCCAACCTCAGCTACCTAATGAGGTACTCTGCAACTTACTGAGACTTGGTTTCAAAATAAAGAATAAAAAATAGGTCCGGGGGGTAGAGCTTGGAGGTAGAATGCCCCTGAGTTCAATTCCCAGTACCGAAAAAAGAAAAAGAATGCAAAATGGTGAAACCACACTACAAAAGTTTGCCACTTCTTCAAAAAACTAAACATAGACTAAGCATATAATGTAGCAATTCCACTGGTAGTTGTATTCCCTCCAGAATTAAAAATAGTGACTCAGACAGTTGTATGCCAATATTCATTGTAGCATTATTCACAATACGCAAAAGGTGGAAACATGCAAAGTGTCCATCAACAGATGACTGATTAAACAAAATGTGGTACCTATAGACATAGAAGGCATTTTACTCAGCCAGAGAAAGAAATGGAGTTGTGATACATGCTGTCACAAAGATAAACCTTGAAACATTATGCTAAGCAGAATAAGCCACAAAGGACAAAATTTGTATGATTCCACTTACATGGAAGATCTAGAACAGGCAAATTCATCAAGGCACAGTAGGTGGAGGTCACTGAAAACTAGGGGAAGGAGGGAGTTGGGAGTTAATTGCTTAATGATTGCAGAGTTTCTCTTTGGGGTAGAAAATAAAATTGGAAATAGTGGTGATAGTTGCACAACATTGTGAATGTAATCAACGCCACAGGCTTGTACACTAGAATGGAAAATTTTGTTTATCTATATATCTGTATATGTATGTATCATCTATCTATCTCCCAAGACAAAAAGAATACCATAAAAAGTCATGTACAATAACAAGTGCCGGCAAAGGATGCAGAGAAAATGGAACCTTCTTGTATCAATAGTGGGATGTAAAATGGTGCATGCATCTGCTTGGATAAGTAGTTAAGTGATTCCTTAAAATGTTAAATATAGGATTGTCACTGGACACACCAGTTCAAATCCTCGTTATCCACCCGAGGGAATTGGAAACCATATAGCCACACAAAAATGCACATGCCAATATTCATACCAGCGTTCATCAGAATCAAAAGATGGAAACAAACCAAATGTCTGATAAAGGGATAAACTAAGTAGAATGGTGCAGTAGAAGGGATAAACTAGTAGAATTCCTTAAGAAGGAATGAATTACCGATACATGCTACAAGATGGATAAATGGAAAACAATGCCAAGTGAAAAGCCGGATACAATATGTAGTCATGTTGTATGATTTCATTTCTCTGAAATGTCCTTAATAGCCAGTGAAGACAGGATCATAGTATTTCTGCCCCTAACATTGGCATACCTACATATGAAAGACAAATTCTTCTTGACGTGAAGACTCAGACACCAACACAACAATCCTGGAAGACTTCAAAATACATCTCACATCAGTAGAATGGACACTACACCATACCCAGCCACAGCTGGTAGCAAAAGGGCATTAAGATGAAGTAGGATGGTGATGCAGATGGCATAGAAGCATGGGAGAGGCCTCAAGAGGGACTGGTAAACCTGGGAAGCCCTCCCAGAGGCTGTAAGGCACTATCTGCCCCCAGTCCATGCCGGGTGACCCTGAGGAGAGGTCTGGCAACAAACAGGCACTAGATGCCAAATAAGCTGCTTAAGCCAGGCACCCAGGAGACTTTGGAACCAGCACCTGGAACCCCAGAGCTCTCATGGGTCCTGCCCACATCCCTAAGTGTCCCCACAGAGCAGCCCATGTGTTGGAGCACCTGCCACGAGCGTGAGCCCTGGAGCAGCCAGCACAGTGGTTCCTGCAGTGGCCTCCACTCTGCCTGAGCCTCTGCATGCCACCCTTCCCTTGCTGTGTCTCCATGTGCCCTGCCTACATCACACACTCCAGTGATGTCACAAAGGGCCACCTGGACACAGTGCACTTGCTCTCCAAGGAATGGGATCAAGGAGAGCTCTCTGTGTCTTCCTCTCCTTGGATCTGACCCACAGAGTTCTAAGTGGGCAACTTTCTTGATGGGCAAGGTCAGGTGCCCTGTCCCCTGGCTCACCCTGCTCTCACTGCTGAACAGGAGCGCCCCACAGCTGAGTGGGTGCACCTTGCCATGGCTCTATGAACTAGCCTCTGCAGAGCCCTTCTCCTGACTGCTACACATCCCACTCTGGAGGCGCTGACTAGAGAGATATGTTTGGAGATCCCAGGGACGAAGCCTGAGGTGTCCACTAGCAACTCCTGCCTGTTGGGACTCTGAACCACTCAGGACACCTCCCCAGCACAGATGTAATCTCTTGCCCTCACCACCCCAACAGGTAGACCAGGCTGAAGGCCCCTTGCCAACCAGTCACCTCCCTCTTCCTTGCCCAGAGGAAATAGAGGTGAGGGCCCAGGAAGAGCCTCAGGGAGGGATGGAGGAAGAACTGCTCACCAACTGCCCACCTCTCCAGACTCCCAGGGTCGGGGAAGGAGGTGCAAGCTCAGCAGCTTTGGAGTCCAGCAGCAAGCTGTCCTCCACCAACAGCCTGCAGGACATAGGTCCTGCAAAAGGACACTGGACATATCTGAGGTATCCCCCCTGCACCTAATGTGGGGTCAAGGTGTCCCCACCTACTAAGCTTCTCTGCTTGGCAACAGACAAAGATCTTGGCTCCCAGGGGTCAGGGAAAGAGGTATTGGGCCAGCCTTCATCTGGTTCTTCAGGAAGCTATCATATACTGACAGTCACCAGACACAGGCCCTGCAAAAGGACAAAGATAACTCTGGAAGTGCTTCCTGTGTGATTAGTGTGGGTGGAGGTGTCCAGCTCCTGCCTCTTAAGCTTCCCTGCCTGGAGATGGGGGAAGGTGTGGGCATGTCCGAGAGAAGCGAGAGGGGTTGCAAGCCTGCCTGTCAGCCTGCATCCTGTGTTTCCTCACTTGTGGCTCACACTGCAGAATCCCTGCCCCTGCCCCTGGC
>PVLC010046079.1:0-11554 GCA_004027655.1 Graphiurus murinus | reverse complement strand
TGAGATGGTAGTCGGGCATAGTGGCACAGGCCTATAATTCCAGTACTGGGAGGCTGAGACAGGAGGATCACAGGTTTGAGGACAACCTTAACAACCTAGCAAGACCCTGTTTCTAAGCACAAAATAAAAGGAGTTGCTGGGCATGGTGGCACATGCTTGTAATCCCAGTACTTGGGAGGCTGAGACAGGAGGATTCAGGTTCTCAGCCAGCCTCAGCTACTTAGTGAGGTCCTCTGCAATTTAGTGAGACCCTGTTTCAAATAAAGAATAAAAATTAGGGCTGGGGATGAATGCCCCTGGGTTCCATCCCCAGTACTGCAAAAAAAAAAAAAAAGGAGCTAAGCTGGGTATGGTGGTGCATGCTTTTAATCCCCAAATCCCAATACTTGAGAGGCTGAGAAAGGAGGATCGAAGGTTTGAGGACAGACTCAGCAAGTATGAGACTCATCAACCTAGTGAGACCCTGTTTTAAAATAAAAATAAGGGTGGGGCTATAGCTCAGAGGTAGAAATAGAAAGACCCTTGGGTTCAATCCCCAGTACCAAATAAATGAATAGTTGGGGTATAGCTCAGAGGTAGAACTCCCCTGGGTTCAGTCGCCAGCCCCCCCCCCACACACACACACACGATAGTAACAAAATCAGTGCAAAGAATAGGGTAATTCAAACTTCAAGACAGGTGTGGTGGCACATGCCTGTAATCCCAGTACTTGGGAGGCAAAAATGGGAGGATTGCAGGCCAGCACACAGTAACTTCGACTCTGTTTCAAAATAAAATAGGCCTGCAGGTGTAGCTCAGAAGTAGAACACCCCTGAGTTCAATCTCCAGGGACACACACAACTTTATACATTGGTGGTGATATGAATTGGTGCAGCTGCTTTTTAGAAAAAGTTAAATACATCACTGCAACAAACAGAAAAAAGGTTAGAGTTACGATTCAGCAGCTTCACTTGTAGGTATATAAGCAAGAGAAATGAAAACATTTTCACACAAGATCTTGTACATGAATGTTCATAGCAGCATGAGAGCCAAAAAATGGGAACAACCTCAACGCCCATCTCAAGAATGCATAAATAAAATGTGATATATCCATATAATGGAATATGATTTAGCAACAAAAAGGAGTGAAGTACTGACACATGCTGCAACATGGGGGAGCTTTGAAAGCATAAGTGAAAGAGACTAGTCACAAAAGACCACATTGAAATGGCCAAAATAGGAAAATCTATAGACATAGATTAATAATTCCTTATAATTGAAGAGATTGTGGGGAAATGAAGAGAAATGGGGAATGACTAAGAACAAGGTTTCTTTTGGGAGTGGACAAAAATGTGCTAAAATTAGATTGTGGTAGTGACTGTATAATAGTGAATATGTGTACTAAAACCTTGGTTTGCCCAATACAGTAGCATATGCAATTTCAGAGCCTGAAGCAGGAGGATCTCAAGTTTGAGGTCAGCCTCTGTAACCTAGCAAGACCCTGTCTCAAAGTGCTAGGGATATAGAGGGTCCCTAGGTTCAATCCCTAGTGTACTGCAGATGATAAAAAATTTAAGCTTTGAAGCCGGGCGTGGTGGCGCACGCTTGTAATCCCAGCATTTGGAAGGCTGAGACCGGAGGATCCGGGTTCGCGGCCAGCCTCAGCTACCTAGTGAGGCACTCCGCAACTTAGTGAGACTCGGTTTCAAAATAAAGAATAAAAAATAGGGCTGGGGGTATAGCTCGGAGGTAGAATGCCCCTGAGTTCAATCCTCAGTACCACAAAAAAAAAAAAAAAAAAATTTAAGCTTTGAATTGTATACCCTAAGTAGGTAAACTATGGTATGAAAAGTAGAGCAATAAAGCTGGACTTGATAAAATTAAGATCTACTTATACATAAAAATTAGTCTGAAGGGTTTGTACTGTAAAATGTCAGAATTATGAGAACCTAGGTTTTTAAACTCTTAAATCAGTGAGATAGACTAATATGAAAAAAATTTTTAGCCAGGCATGGTGGCACATGCTTGTAATTCCAGTATTTGGGAGGCTGAGACAGGAGGTTTGCAGGTTCAAAGCCAGCCTTGGCAACTTGGTGAGGCTCTCAGCAACCTAATAAAACCCTGTTTCCAAATAAGAAATAAAAAAATCAGGCTGGGGGTGTAGCTTGGAGGTAGAATGCCGTGGGGTTCAATCCTCAGTACCAAAAAAACCTTTTTTTTAGGGATTGGGTGGTTGACAGTATATTCAGGCTTTTGTTACTAAAATATTAATGGGATAACAGTAAGTGTTCAGATACTTGTATCTTCTTTTTGTTTATTTGTATTGTTTTGGTGCTGGAGATTGAATCCAGGGCCTTGTGCATGCTAAGCAGGCATACCACCACTGAGCTACATCTCCAGCTCTGCACATTCTTTAAATGTGAGAAATGTTTTTTAAACTTTGCTGTTTTGTTCTACATTTTATTGTACTTTTATAATTCATACTATTTATTGAATAAGTAACATTGTTAATCAATTGTTTATTTTAAGATATTGAAACCATCTGAAAAGAAAGCTAAGTACCAGTATGGTGGACTGAATTCTGGTCGTCCTGTCACTCCACCTCGAACAGCTAATCCACCGAAGAAAAGGTGAAGAAAGGAATCCTATGAAGAAACCATCAGATTTGTTAAGGACATACTTCATAATATATAAGTGTGCACTGTAAAACCATCCAGCCATTTGACACCCTTTATGATGTCACACCTTTAACTTAAGGAGACGGGTAAAGGATCTTAAATTTTTTTCTAATAGAAAGATGTGCTACACTGTATTGTAATAAGTATACTGTTAAAATATTCAACAAAAAAGTTAAATCCAAATTCAAAATTGTCCATTAAAGTTACATCTTCATGTATCACAATTTTTAAAGTTGAAAAGCATCCCAGTTAAACTAGATGTGATAGTTAAATCAGATGAAAGCATGATGATCCATCTGTGTAATGTGGTTTTAGTGTTGCTTGGTTGTTTAATTATTTTGGGCTTGTTTTGTTTTGTTTGTTCGTTTTTGCTAAAATAATGGCAACTCTTTAAAAATTTTTTCCCCGAAACATTTTAAAAAGTGAGATATGGGAAGAGCTTTAAAGACATTCACCAACTATTATTTTTCTTTGCTTATCTACTTACATACCTATTTGATCTTACAAAGAAAATTTATTCCTCATTACACTGAAAAGGAATTTTAGAGATTGATAGTTTTTAAAAATATGTAAACTGTCCAATCCAGTGATTTTTAATCAAACAGTTTGACTGGGCAAACTTTACAGCTGATAGAGTGAATATTTTGCTTTTTACAGAAATTGCCACTGATTTGGATTTGTGCACTCTAATTTTTAACTTATTGATGCTCTATTGTGCAGTAGCATTTCATTTAACTTTTAAGATAAGGCTCATATAGTATTACCCAACTAGTTGGTAATGTGATTATGTGGTACCTTGGCTTTAGGTTTTAATTCGCACGAAACACCTTTTGGCATGCTTAACTTTATGGTAACACCCTCACCTGCATCAGTTTTGTTTTTTTGGGTTTTTGTTGTTGTTTGTTTGTTGGTTTGTTTGTTTTTAGATCCACAGAACATGAGAATTCTTTTTTGACAAGCCTTGGAAAGCTAGCACTATCTCTTTTTTTCCCCCTCCCTCTGTACGAAGGATGTATTTAAATGAATGCTGGTCAGTGGGACATTTTGTCAACTATGGGTATTGGGTGCTTCACTGTCTAATATTGCCATGTGAATGTTGTATACGATTGTAAGGCTGTGTCACTAAAGATTTTTATTCCGGTTTTTCATAATCAAAGGTCATATGATATTGTATAGATATGCTTTGTAGTGCACTATAGTAGCAATAATTTCTGTACATGATCAAGAGTTTATTGCAGCATTTCTCCTGTTCTTTTTTTTTTTTTTTTTTTAAGGGTTAGCATTAACAAATGGCAAGGAGTAGAAAAGTCAACATAAAGATTTTAGAAGGAGATCTTACAGGACACAGATTTGTGGTTCTTTGGATGTGACACTATTGGATGTGATTCTAAAATCTTTTATTGAGCATTGTCAAATTTGTAAGCTTCATAGGGATGGACATCATATTTATAATACCCTTCTGTATGTGCTACCATAGACGTGAAATTCTTGACCTTAATATCGTCTTTGAAGATGTTAAAATGAGAATTCTGTTAACTTACACTTTATGGATTGGCGCATTGTATTACTGCAAGAAATATTTGATTTTCAGCACAGTGCAAAAGTTCTTTAAAATGCCTATGTCTTTTTTTCTAATTCCATTTTGTTTCAAAGCACATTTTAAATGTAGTTTTCTCATTTAGTAAAAGTTGTCTAATTGATACGAAGCCTGACTATTTTATTGTGTGTGTGTGTGTGTGTGTGTGTGTGTGTGTGTAGACATTTAAGCACACATTTTGAAATATATTGAGTTAGCCAGGTGTAGTGGCGAATACTTGTAATCCCAGTACTTGGGAGACTTGAGACAGGAGGATCACAGGTTCACAGCCAGCCTCAGCTACTTAGTGAGGCTCTCTGCAACTTCGTGAGACCCTGTTTCAAAATAAAGAATAAAAAATAGGACTGAGTGTGTAGCTCAGAGGTAGAATGCCCCTGGGTTCCATCCCCAGTACTGCAAAAAAAAAAAAATAGGACTGGGGGTGTAGCTTAGAGGTAGAATGCCCTAGGTTCAATCCCTAGTTCTGCAAAAAGAAAAGAAACAGTTCATGAACTGCATATGTGTTATATTGGGTCACATGCTTTTCGGGGTGCTGGGGTTGAACTCAGGTATCCTGCCTCTGGGCTACACCCACAGCCTTTTTTTTAAGGTACTGGGGATTGAACCTAGGGGCATTCTACCTCCGAGTCCTATTGAACCTAGGGGCATTCTACCTCCCAGTCCTATTTTTTTCTCTTTATTTTTAAACAGGGTCTCACTAAGTTGCGGTGGGCCTCACTAAGTAGCTGAGGCTGGCCACAAACAAGGATCCTCTGGTCTCAGCCTCCCAAGTACTGGGATTATAAGCGTGTGCCACTATGCCTGGCTCATAGCCATTTTTTTAAATTTTGAAACAGGGTCTGACTAAATTGCTGAGGCTGACTCCAGACCTGTGGCACACACTTATAATCCCATCCCAGTACTTGGAAGACTGAAACAGGAGGATCACAAGTTCAAGGCCAGCACATGGTAACTTAGGAAGACTTTGTTTCAAAATGAAAATAAAGAGCCAGGCATGGTGGTGCACGCTTATAATCCCAGTACTTGGGAGGCTGAGACAGGAGGATTGCAGGTTCAAAGTTAGCCTCAGCAACTTAGTGAGACTCCTTAGCAATTCAGCAAGACCCTGTTTCCAAATAAAAATTAAAATAGGGCTGGGGGTATAGCCAGAGGTAGGCGGCCCCTGGGTTCCACTCCCAGTACCACAAAATGGGGTGGGGGGTATGTAGCTCAAAGATAGAACCTTCTGGATTCAATCCACAGTTCCACAAAAAGTAGAGTTATTATGATCAATTTCTATTTGTTCTCGAAAGGATTTATATTTTTATTTTGAAATGGGATCTAACTTGCAGAAGACCTCCCTGAATTGCTGAGGCTGGCCAAGAACCTTCAATCCTTTCTCAGCTTCCCAAGTACTGGCATTACAAGCATGTGCCACCACACCCAGCTTAAACATGTAGATTTTGAGGGTTGTTTGTTTGTTTGTGGTACTGGGGATGAAACCCAGGGCCTTCTACCTCTGGACTATACCCCCCGACCTATTTTATTTCTTATTTGGAAACATGGTCTTACTAAGATGCTGAGGCTGACTTTGAACCTGTGATTCTCCTGTCTCAGCTTCCCAAGTACTGGGATTATAAACTTGAGCCACCAAACATCTGTGTCTGTGTGTGGTACTGGGGATGGAACCCAGGGGCCTTCTACCTCTGGGCTACACTCCCAGATTTCTTTTTATTTTGCTTTTGAAGCAGGGTCTCACTAGGTTAATTAGGTCCTCAGGAGGTTGCTGAGGCTGGCTTCAAACCTTTCATCCTCCTGTCTCAGCATCCTAAGTACTAGAATTACAAATGTGCACCACCACACCCAGCTGCTCCTGGAATTTCATTACTTTTACCTAATGTTTCTTCAAGAAAAATTAATAGTCTTCATCTGTTAAAATTGGGCTTCACTTGTACATTTGACTGCCAGAATTTCTAAATAAACCCCTCATTAGGAAATTTATAAAGCTTACTTAAATCATCACTTATATTGATAGACTTACACCGTAAGTTTTAATTTCTTATTGTAATTTACTTAATTTCCCATTTAGGTTGCCAGCGTTTATTAAAGTTTATTTTTATGGAAATGACCATAAATCTTTACTGCTCTCTCCTTTTTCTTTCTTTCTTTCTTTTTTTTTTTTTTTTTTTTCTTTTGCAGTACTGGGGATTGAACCCAGGGGCATTCTACCTCTGAGCTACACCCCTAGTCCTATTTGTTGTTATTTATTTTTAAACAGGGTCTCACTAAGTTGTGGAGGGCCTCACTAAGTAGCTGAGGCTGGCCACAAACCTGTGATCCTCCAGTCTTAGCCTCCCAAGTACTGGGATTACAAGCGTGCGCCACCATGCCTGACTTTAAAACCGCTTTGTTTTAGGGGTCTTACCAGCTAATGTGGTTAAAAATATTAACTTGTCACACCAGGTTGTTTTGGGTATCTATGGGATGGAAAATTCCAAGTGAATGTGGGAATCAGGGTCAGGGAGAGGCTGTGTGTGTGTGTGTGTGTGTGTGTGTGTGTGTGTGTGTGTAAGAGAGAGGTGACACTGCCTGAAGCTTCTGAGTTCAGCATTCCTTTAAACTGTTACATGCAAAAAGATATTTCTGGAGCATTCAATCAAACCTGGCTTGGGATCACCAAGTGAAATGTATGTTAATTTTTACAGCTGCCTAATCTGAGTAATTCAGTCGATACAGAGGCCAACAGAATTCCAAAATTAGTGATAACTTAGCTAAATATCTGGAAGTAACAGATTATTATACCAATTTATTGTAACACATTTTGACAATCACAAAATAGTACAAAAAGAAAAATAGTCCAAGTCCCTTATGCAGTAAGTTTAGTTTGAACTAACTATATCAAGCTACCCTCCAGTATATAATTCCCTGGTAATTGGCAAGTTATTGATAGACTGACACCTGTTCTACCATTTGTATGTTAACATGAAATTTTGTCTCTCTAGCTCTTGATTTAATCCATTGTGTCCCAGCATCCTACATATTGAATGGGCTACTAAAGATTTCTAAGAAAACAGACTTGAAGAGTGGGGGCCCTTGAGGCAGTTTATGTCAAGCAGCACTCATGAACCTACTCAGTTTACTAAATTAAAAATTAAAATTAGCCAGGCGTGGTGGTGCACAGTTGTAATCCCAGTACTTGGGAGGCTGAGACTGGAGGACCCAAGTTCGTGGCCAGCCTTAGCTACTTACACAGAATAAAAACTAGGACTGGGGATGTAGCTCGGAGGTAGAATGCCCCTGGGTTCAATCCCCAGTACTGCCCCCCACAAAAAAAATTAAACTAGTTATTGCCTCAAATCTTGTGAAGATCCAGCCCCTTCATGTCCTACATATGAATAGTAATAACTATTACATGTATATAGTTTTTCAGTAAGATGTTTTAGAAACAAATCTCTTGGCTCCCAGGATAATTGCCTCCAGTTCTGTAGCGCATCTCCAACCAGGCCTGGTAACACCGCAATTAATTGACTAGTCATCAAAGATTTAGATTAAAATCTTCCTGTTACTGTAGTACAGTTTGTTTGAGTAAGCCATGGTTTAGAGATGGTGGACTGGGTGGATGAGAAGAGGGAAGGAACTTAATAGTTCCGAACCTGCTCATATTTGCTCAAGTCCTCGTGCAAGTCCCACACCTCGTGCAAGTCCCATGAAAAAGACAAAGGAGCAGTAGGTTATACATTAGAAGGGAAAAGGAAAAAGGATGTGGAGGGGGGCAGCTGCCACGAATCCTCTTTAATTCAACACGCATTTATTAAGCACCTACTACATCCCAGGCACCTGGGCAAGAGCTAGGATGGAGGTTTCCTGCCAGAGATGAGTTTAGGGTTTAGAACAAAAGAACATTACCCCTCTCCTCACAAGAAGCCACTTTCATTCGCACCATTTTGGCTTGTGTAAGCGGGCCCTTTTCTCTTTCTCTATAATTGTGTGTGCATGGTAACTGTGCTGCAACGTCTGCCTCAACCTCTGACTCCTGTGCGTGTGCGAGGCGCTGCAGCCCCAGCCCTGCGGGGCCACACCGTCTCCTTGGAAGAAGCTAAACGGCTCCACACCCTCAGATTCCGAGGCGCTTCCGCGGGAGAGCCAACTCCCGGGGAGGGGGCGCGCGGTGCCCGGCGAGCGCAGCTGGATAACGGCAGGAGGCCGCTTGACCCCGGGCTCCGCGCTGCGGCGAGGGGCGGGGCGCCGGTGCTGGCCACGCCCCCCGGCCGGCCCTGCGCGCTGATTGGCCCTGCGGGCCGCGAGCTCCGGGCGGGCGGGCGTTCTGCGAGCTGCTGCTGCGGTGTGGAGCGACCTGCGCGCAACCGCCCGAGGCCGGGAGCTGAGGCGGAGGTCGGCCGCTCACCCTTCCCGCGGCTCCGCAGGTACCCCGCTCACACCCCGCCGTCGGGCCCGCAGGTTTCGTCCGTGGCCGTTCCTCCGTTCCCCCTCGCGGGCAGCCCCGCCGCCCACCTGTGGGAAGGGGACCGCAGGCGCGGCCGCCTCGCCCCTCTTGAGCGGTGAGTCCCGCAGGTGCCTTCGAGGCCTCCCCGGCCTGCGCTTGGGGAGGGCGGGCGCCGCCCCGGGGCTGGGGCCGGAGGCTGCGGGTCCAAGGACAGGGAGAAGGTGAGCGACGGGCGGGAGGACCCGAGACTGCGACCCTCGGAGGGGCGTCCCGCCTGGAGAAGCCTCGCGCCCCGTCTCCCCGGGCGCTGGGGGCGTGGCCTTAAGAATAAGCCCTGCCCCTTTTTCCAGGTGTCCCATCTGAGCCTGTGTGTCTCCGTGCTGTGCCCTTAGCTCATTCCTCGAAATGTGCAAATGTTTTCTTCTATGGCATCCAGTATGACTGGGGTCCGCTAGCTTCAAATGTTAAAAAAAAAAAAAAAAAAAGCCAGGAGTGGTGGTACACGCCTGAAATCCCAGTACAGTACACGGGAGGCTGAAATAGGGGAATCTCAAGTGCCAGGACAGCCACATTGTTTCAAAATAAAAAGGGCTAAGAGTGTAGCACAGAGGTAGAATGTTCCTGTGTCCAATCTCCAGTATAAAAATAAATAATTGTTAGTAGCTGTTACAGTTTTTTTGTTTTGTTTTTTGTTTTTGTGGAACTAGAGATTGAACCCAGGGGCATTCTACCTTCGAGCTACACCCCCAGCCATATTTTTTTTTATATTTTATTTTGAAACAGGATCTCACTAAATTGCAGAGGGCCTCACTAAGTAGCTGAGGCTGGTCGCAAATTTGTGATCCACCTGTCTCAGCCTCCTAAATACTGGGATTAAAAACGTGCGCCACCACGACCGGCCAGCTATTACAGTTTGAATGTTGCCCGCCCAATCGTGTTTTTTTTTCTACAGCGAGTATAGAAATAAAAGCCGAGAAACTTCCAGGTGCAAGTAGTAGAATTTTATTACAAGCAGAGAGACAGAAAAAGAAGAAAGAACAGCAGTAGCCTCCGAAGAGACTGGAGCATCCGAGTGGAACTCTTCCCCCCAACCCCGGAATTTCTATTAAATAGGAATTTGTTTGTTTTTGTTTTTTTTCCCCCACCTTGTCTTTCCCAGGCCCGGTTATACAGACCTTAGCTCACTTTTTATCTTTGTTTTGCCCACCGAATGTGTCTGCTTTGTATGCCTGCTTTGTTAGCGTCTGTGTGAGGAGATGCCTAATGTTTCTTCAACTCCCCTTTTAGTCTTAAGGTCTGTAACTTCTTGTAACTGTTTAGGTCTGGGCATCTTATCTCCTTGCTATGGTACTCTGTTTGCCTGCTGGCAAAGCAAGTCAGCATATTTATCTTTGGTGTCATGACAACAGTCTGTCTGCAACTCACCCAGCTTGTATAGGGACAGATGAAATCATTTACCTATAACCAGGTCAGTAGCCAGGCATGGTGGCACATGTCTGTAATCCCAATACAGGGATTACAAGTGAGATCCCCAAACAAAATACCACTAAGTCACCATTTATTGTGCACATTTATACTGCAAATGCTAGCACATTATATACTCTTATAGCTATGTTTATGTCTTCCTGGCAAGGTGACAATAAGTAATATTGGAGAGCTTACAATGTGTCAAGAGTTTGATGTTTGATTTCTGGGGGAGGGGTCGTTGCTGGGGATGAAACCCAGGGGCCTTCTACCTCTGGGCTATGCCCCCAGACCTATTTTATTTTTTATTTGGAAACAGGGTCTCACTAAGTTGCTGAGAGCTTCACTAAATTGCTGAGGCTGGCTTCGAACCTGCGATTCTCCTGTCTAAGCCTCCCAAGTACTGGGGTTACAAGCATTACCACCATGCCTAGCTGATTTCATTTAATATTTTAAAAAGTTCTTTGGTCATTAAAGAATATAGGACTTTGGTGTAAGGCAGTACTGGATTCAAATTCTGCCTTTATCATTTTACTATTTATCTGGCTTATGGACAAATTTTCTAACTTCTCTAAGCCTCACATTTATCATTTAGAAAATAAGGTAAAATAAGCCAGGCAGGTTGCCTACTCCTGTAATCCCAGTACTTGGGAGGCTGAGACAGAGGATCTCAGATTTAAGGCCAGTTTCAGCAACTTAATGTGAGACCTTGTTTTTTTTTTTTTGTTTTTTTTTTTTAAAAAAAGGTCTGGGAGTGTAGCTCAGGTGTAGCCCTGGGTTCAATGCCCCAGTACCAAAAAAGAAAAAAAGGTAAAATAATACTCACTTTTTCAGATGAGTTGCCAGTAGACAATTTGTTGTTAGGTGTTCCATATGGGCAAATGAATCCCCAAACAAGTTCTGCTTCTATTTTATAATTCTGTGGACCAGTATTACCCTTTGTATTACCTACACAGAGAAGAAATTATTTCAGAAACCTATAGAATTGATTATATTTACAAAAAAAAAGTTAAAACCTCATTCTATTTAAATATAAGTTGGTTTTTATTTTTACTTTTTTGTCGTGTTGTGGATCAAACCTAGTGCCTTGAGCCGGGCGTGGTGGCGCACGCTTGTAATCCCAGCATTCGGGAGGCTGAGACTGGAGGATCTGGGTTTGCGGCCAGCCTCAGCTACCTAGTGAGGCACTCCGCAACTTAGTGAGACTTGGTTTCAAGTCAGTCACTAAAAGTTAAAAATCAAATGCTCTCCCTAATATGTGGAAGCTAGGGAGAAAATGGGACATAAGAGGGACTCCAGGTGAAGGAGAATCCTTAGGTGAACAAAAAATTTGACTTAATGGAAGGTAATGGGAGGAGGGGGGACACCCTAATGAGCATGATGTACTTACAAGATCACATCAAAGTCAATCAC
>PVLC010046078.1:0-11547 GCA_004027655.1 Graphiurus murinus | reverse complement strand
CTGCCGTCCTGAAAAATGCCTTCTAGAAGCTTCCGGGTAATTGGGTGATATTTCTGGATTTGTCTTTCTGTCTAATGTACATCAGTTAAACTTCTGACTCTGCAGTGCTTTCCGGAGAAAGTCGTAATTGGAAACTAAATCGACCTGCTTTTTTCCTTCCCCTCTGCCCCATATTTGTAAAGATTAATCTTCGGTGCCCGTGAACCCCGGGCGATTTGCGGAAGCGTCGGAGCTTTATCGATATCATCTCGCCCTCCATTGATCAAGCCCTCGATGAGGCGTTCGCTGCCGTCTGTTGGGAACAGGAGGGACATGAAGCCGCCGCTCTGGGCGGCCACCTTGCTGAGGAGCAGCTGCTGTTTTGGGAGATGAACTTGAACGTCGCTGCCGGGCCTGGCCAATCAGCGAGGGGCTGGGAGGTGGGTGCTGCGGCTGAGTTACCGTGTGGAATAAATTCTGATGGTGGGGACCCCGACAAAGCGTTGTCATGGCTGTCTCCTGGATTGCTTTTCTTCTTGTTCTGCTGTTCTGTAGCCCTCGGCAGGTTTTCGTGATCTTTGGCCAGCTGCCGCTGGCGGCGATGAATGTTGGTTTTGCTGGAGAAGTATTGTCTGCATCCAGAGGTCAAGGGATGTGCATGGTGCTTACTTGGGGGAGGGGGTGCCCACTGTCCACTGGGCACTGTGTGGAAATTAACTCTGATTTTTCTTCTCCGCTTGTGATGGCTCCTCGTTGTTCTTCTAGTTTGACCTGTGGGGCCCTGATGGACGGGGTTCCGCTTTGCTTTTGGGAACACTTCTTTCAACACCTCCTGGTCATTCACTCCGTTCCAGCTGTGCTGAACTTCTGTCTACTGCCTGGATCGACTCTGCGAGGCCTCTGCACAGGCCGTGCTCGGGGCTCAAATCGTTTCACTTGTATTCCCTTACTGACTTCTTGCAAAGCATAACAGGACTGCCCAGGACTGTGGATACCAGAAGGCCCCACTCCAATGGCTTGAACAGGCGGGGCTTTGTTTGGCTTGAACGATAACCTCAGTGGTAGGCAAGCCAGGGCCGGTAGAGTGAGACTGAGATGCCATCGGAAACCTCCGATTCATCATCTTCCTACTCCTCCATGCAGTCTTCATCTTCATGGTGGCAAAAGGGCTGCGTCACCTCCGTGCACCATGTCAGCAGGCATGGCAGCTAAGGAAAGACAGAGGGCTAGAGGCTTACTCTGTCTTCCCTTTTGTTGGCCATAGCTATGCCACATGGCCAGCCCTAGCTGCAAGAGATGCTAGTAAAGGTTTTTACCTGGAGGCGTTGTTGCCCTGGGGTGGGGAACACATTAAGATCTGTTGAATGGAGATCTAGGATTCTTCTTCTTTCATATTCCTTCAGCACTCAATTGAGATGCCACTCAGCTGAGAGGTCCTTTCTGAAGCCCCAAGGCTGAGCTGGGCCGTGCAGGCGTGAGGAGATCCCATGGGTGGCCCTGGGGGCACGCGGAACTCTGATTCTGTTTACCTACCTGGGTCACAAGCTCGCAGAGGAGGAAGACCGGGTCTATGTTATTCACAGTTGTATCCCTGGTGCCTGACAAAATTAGATATGTAGTAGATACTCAAGTAGAAAACAACAACAACAACAACAACAAAAACAAAACAGGTACTAACCATTAAACCATAAAAATGAGTCACATAGCATCACAGAAGGTGGCACCTGCTATGGAACACCTAGGAAGTGAGGGAGTGAGCCATGTGTGTATCGGAGGCAACACATTTCCAGGGAGGAAGGATGTCCAGTGCAAATGTCCTGTGGTAGGAGTCTCCTGTGTTCAAGGAAGAGCAAGGAGGAGGGTGTGGTTGGACCAGAGCAAGGAGGAGAAGAATTGGCTGCAAGGTAGTCAGCACGGGGAGCAGGGTGGGTGTGGAGGAATGATCAGGGGCTCAGTTTTAGAGATGTCATCTTTGGGCAACTCAGAAGCAGAGCTGGGATTTGGACCCTAGACCTCCCAGCCTGTCAGGGTTTTTCAGAGAAGTCAGGCATGTTTGTACAAACTGGTCCATGCAACCAGAGAGGCGGAGAAATCCCAGGATCTGCTATCTGCAAGCTGTCCCACTTCAAATCCAGCACTCCGAGAACCAGGAGCTCTGACATCCGAGGACAGGAGAGTGAGAAGTTCCAGCTCAAACAGAAAGCGAATTTACCCTTCCTTGTTGATGGACTGTATGAAGCCCCCCTCACACTGACCAGGGCGATCTGTACTCAGTCTACTGATTCAAATGCCAATCTCTCCCAGAATCGCCCAGAAATTGTGGTCCCCAGCTATGTGGGCACCCCTTAGCCCAGGCAAGTCGATACACACGCGAGTAGCCATCGCACTTTCCCCCTTTTTCCACACCTGTCTCTCAGCCGAAGACCTGGTAACCGGCCGGCCAGCTGAGCAGAGAGTCTGGGATGTTAATCCGAAGGGCTTTAGGAGAAACTCCAGGTTTACACTGTCAGATGGTTTGGCGATCCCTTGGGTTGAAATCGAGCCATTTCAGATGTGACAGTCGTCTTCAGATGTGACGGAGACTGCAGAAGCCTGCTGATGAAAACACCCAAGAGCATGCTTTGGGAGTCAGATGGAGACCGTGGTTCAAATCCTGGCTCTGCCACTCCTGGCGACGTCTCTTCGGGTGAGAGGTAACCTCCCTGAGCATCACGCTCTTGACCTGTGAGACAGAGCTAGCGATGCCGCCGTCCTTCTGGGTGCACGAGCTGATGCCCGTGTGTGGTTTAGCGTGGCGCTGCTCCAAAGGGTGCCGAGATGCCCTCTGACTCTCTGTGTCTCCAAAACGCCCACGATGGCCTGGGAGAGGCCCTCACCAGGCCAGACCGCCCTTCCAGCCTCATATTCGCATCGGGCCAGGGCTTGGTCCTCGTCAAACACCTCTTTCTTGTTCTGTGACGCCCGGATATCTATCCCTCTACAAGTTTCTTCTTATTACAGGTAACTGGTCCAGTCTATGGGATGCTCTGCCCCGTCCAGATCCCGAGACGCAGAGAGAGTTGGGTCCCCGGGCAAGGCAGGGGGCAAAGCACATCACGAGATGGTGCTATTGGGCCACCACTGTTGAGCGGCTTTTCTGTTTTCATTTTCTTTCTTGATGAGAAATGTGTGAATTCCAAACAGCCCCAGAAGGAATAGAACTGTGACTTGTATCCCACAGTTAAAAAGGTGATTTCTCATACCTCTGAGCATTCTGCCACATCCCCAGTAGTGAAAAAAATCCTACCTCCTCGTCCAGGGGAACCGGGAGGAGGATATCGCCCTTGCCAACACCCCCGATCTGTGCAAATATCTTGGCACTAGCTGTAGAGGTTTTGGGTCCAAACACTGCCTCTGCCTTTTTTTTTTTTTTGGATTATGTTTTATATATTGGGTTAGAGTACGAAGAGACTGAGTGTAGCTAACCCACGTGAAGCTCTACAGAGCTGGTTGGATGCTAGTCTCTTCCCTGGGATCCTGGGACGCTGAGAAGTCCAGTTTTGAGGCAGCCCCGCTGCATTTCCATACCAGTGGAAAGGAAAGCAGTAAGTCCTTGAAGGCCAAGAGTCAGTTCTCTGCTTCTTCCTGGAAATGCTCTTGATGATGGCCAGGGAAGTCATTCGTCTCCTTGTTGTCTTGCTATTGGCAGGGGACAGTGCTCAGAGGCCCAGCTTGTGAGCCAGGTTCATCGCAGAGACAAGAATTATGGTGTAAGTAAGAAAGTTGGGTGGGACGGCGTGCCCAGGCCCGCGCCCTGCTCTCCCTCACCCTAACTCCTGCATGAAGTGAGAGAGACTTCTAGGGACAAAGTAGGAAGTCAAGATGCTTTTTGCGAAGCACCATGACGGACTGATGTGGATGACTTAACCAAATTTTATAACTGATTACATGCTGAGTTGTTACACATTCCATTAGATTCTCACAGGCAAGGGGAAGAAAGTGCCAAGACTTAAAGAAATAGCAATTCTTTAACAGTTAAAACTTGTTTACAAATGTATTACTTTTAGCATCTATTTATTCTCTCATGCATCATTTGTGCCAATGTCTTTTTAACAAAGGTGTTTATAGATTAAGTTTCATATTGCTCTTTATCTTTAAAATAGGTATTGCACAGGGCTCAAAATTTGAAAGGTGCAGGCTGGGTGTGGTGGCGCATGCTTATAAGCCCAGTACTTGGGAGGCTGAGGCAGGAGGATTGCAGGTTTGAGGTCAGCCTTGGGTACTTAGCGAGACTCTGTTTCAAAATAAGAAATAAAAAGGGCTGGACATGTAGCTCAAAGGTAGAATGCCCCTGGTTCCAATTCCCAGTACCAATAAATAAATAAATCAGAATTGAATGGCACAAAAGATTGTACTGTAAAAGGTAGTTTTTGCTTCACCCTCGTCCTAGTAACTGTTCTTTCCCAAGAAGGGTATCCACTGTTGATAGCTTCCTATGATTCCTGTTAGAAATATATTATATGCTTGTAAATGCATATCCATCCACCTATCTGTCCACCCACTCACCCGTCCACCCATATCCCCCTCTATTTTTTTAGGAATGGAGAAAGGCAGTCATAATCTGGTTTTAGACAGTAGACCAGCTTCGTTCCTCTGGTGAGCCAGCCACTCCAAGGCTGTAGTGTTGAAATGCAGATCTGAGGGAAAAGTGCAGATTGTTTAAAAGCAGGTGCAGCTCTTCAAATCTTCTTCTGGTCCAGCCCCATGGACTCGTGTTTGACTTCAGGGGAGAAGAATTGTAATAAATGAGCAAAGAGAAGTGAGACGGGGACGTGACACAGGAAGGGTGGAGTCGGGCCTTGTTGGATCCATTTCCCAGTAAATACTATATGATGAACCTACTCCACTTCCTGGAGTCTCGACCTTCCTATCTCTGAAATGGGAATAACTACTTTCTTTTGCTGGTTAAAGGGTAGAGCAAGGCCTAGGTATGTCAACTGCTGTTATGATAACTGTGATACACCCTCCCTTTTTTGTTCAAGCAAAGTGACCACGATTCAAGATACAGTGTAACTTAGAGTCAGGGTTGGGGGTATAGGTGCATGAAGCAGAACACGGCCTTGGAGTATGGGGTGGAGGGATGGCAGAAGACATCTTCCGCTGGAACAGGAGTGGGGGCTGTGCTCAAAGTTATGAGAAAGAGTACCCTGGGTTTCACCGTGGCCAGCGCTCTTGTTTTCTGCAGCGCCCCCACAGCGTCTTTGGGGAAACCTCCCACCCCGCTGCATTCACTCCTCTAGCCTGGATTATGTCTCCCGGCTGTTTTGGCCTTGCCCTCCATTCCCTGCCCTCTGTTGACTCTCTCTGAAATGCTCGCTTAAATCTTCCCATCCCTCAGCACACCAGACCTCCGTGGGAGACCTTCCCGGCTCCCCAGCATGTGCCTGACTCTTGTCAATTCAACCCCCGGCATGCTCCGCCCCCTCTCCCGGCATGCACCTCCCCCTCTCCCGGCATGCACCGCCCTCTCCCTGGGCCTGTGTCCGTTCTTCCCTTCTCTCCATCCAGCTTCCTTTTGTTCCTTCAAGATGCAGCTCAGACCCTCTTGAGTGGGTTTTCCGAGATCCCTCAAGAGGAAGGACGAGGTCTCAGTGGACAGGGCTTCTCCCTTCTCAAGAGCAATGCCTGACCCTCCATGGATGTTTCTCTGTCCCTCTTTCCAGGAGAAGGCCCGCAGGGACAGGAGGGATGGGGACGAGGGTGGCGGCTGGGTCTTACAGCCCTGTGAGAAAGGGAGCTGAGCAGTGACGTCACTTTGGCAACTGTGGCGTACCATTATGATCCTATTGGGGAGGGGGGAGGCTGGTGGCCCTGGTGAGCCCGAACTGAGAGCCCGAGGCCCTTTCTCGGGGTGTCCTGTCCCCAGTTCATAGGGAGAGGAGATCATCATATTCTAGTTTGAGTTTTTAAGAGAGCTGAAAAAGCCAGGCATGGTGACTCACACTTGTGATCCCAGTATTTGGGAATCTGAGACAGGGGAATCACAGGTTCAAGGCCAGCCTCAGTAATTTAGTGAGACCCTCAGCAACTTAGCGAGACCCTGTTTCAGAATGAAAACTAAGAAAAACGACTGAGGGTGTAACTTAGGGTAGAATGCCTCTGGGTTCAATCCCCAGTACCGGGGCAGGGCGGGGGGGGGGTGTGTGTTAAAAAATGGAGTCATAGAGATGGCTTTGCCCTCCTTTCTGGATACAGTTTTCATCAAACTATAAATAAATAGTGGATTTTTAGTAGCATATAACATTTTTAAATTTGGAGTTAATTTTTCTATTTATAGAAAAGATGCAGTGTGAGCAGGGAATTCCCACAAACCCCCCCTCAGATTCCTTTGCTTCGATGTTGTCATCTTACCTGACTGAGGCACATTTGTCACAACTTAAAAGATGCCAACACTGGAGCCTATTCACTAAATTCCAGATTTTACTGGTTTTTCTACAAATGTCCTTTTCTGTCTAGGATCCAATCCAGGGGCAGAGTCTCCTGTGTCTGTCGTCTCCTCTGGTCTGTGACAATTTCTCAGTGTTTCCTTGGGGTTAACCTTGATAGTGTTGAGGACTTAGGGCCAGGAATTTGATAGAATTGGACTGGGCGATTAGAGCCGAAGTCTGGCCATCCCCTCCTTCCCATGACCAATAAGCTCCTCTCCTGGAACTTTCCAGTGAGAGGCCCATTTCAGATGTGTAGGCCATCTTTGGCGCTCCTGGGACTGGCAGACCCACTTTGGAGACAGAGGCCTCAGGAATCCCAGTGCTTTCTTTGGTGGTGGTTTTGCCTAGAAAACAGAATTAGGTGAGTCTTTGGCCAAGGCCGAGCCAGCGGGATCTGGGCTAGAAACCATTCCAGATTTACTTCTTGCCATGGGAGGCTGAGCTTCAAGTCCCAGCCCACATGCAGCCTGCTTTACCGAATAATGAGGCTCACGTGCTTTGGAAGGCAGCTGACCTTTGGAACAAATTATCCAAGGAAATCTGATTAGCTAGTTCACTGGGTTCCTGCAAAATGGATCTGGTATATTCCTGCAGCAGAAATGTCAGCATAATTGGAGTTCCTGGAGCTCAAAGACCTTCTTTCTTGTTGTTTCTGTCCTTTGGAAAAAAAAAAAAAAGAAAAAAGAAAAAAACCAAACAAACAAAACCCAAGCCTCTAAAGAATTATTCTTTGATTTCGATTCTTTGCTTTTGCACATGGTTCAGAAGCTGTTTCTGACTGCATTTACAACTTTATTAATCAGGGGAACAGCCCGATCATCATTTAAACAAACAAGCCAAAAAGAAGAAAAAAAAAATCATCCCCAAACAGATGATGTGAGCTTAATGGAGATGGCCCAGCCAAAGACCTTAAATAAATAAACTGACTTTAATTCGAGGGAAGGAGCGCGGGCTGGTAATTACTTGAGGCTGTGCGCCGTGCGATGTAACCGAATTCGAAACTCGCTAATTTCATTATTTTAATGGAAGTCTGCGGCCCATCCATTAGGCTGACATATGACTGGCCATTAGTAACAGTTCATTTCCAAAGCTCCGGTGGATAAAGGGTGATTGGACATGAGTGAGGGCTGGGCCTGGTGGAAGTTGACAGTACTTGGCAGGGAACCCCGGGGTGGGGTTTGCAGAAGGGACTCTGTTGCAACCAGGAAAATTACCAACTGGGATGAAAGTAGCAAGCCGTAGCACCAAAATACAGGCCTGGGAGCCAGAGACACTGTTCTGGTTTGGATCTGAAACATCCCCTAAAGTGTCTGTTGTCCAACCCTTGGTTCCCTGTTGGTGGTGCTACTGGAACATGGTGGGAACTTTAGACACAGAGACTAATTCCAGAAGGAAGTAGGTGATTGAAGATGTGCCCTTGACGGGAGTGTTGGGGCCTCAGCTCCTTCCTTTCTCTCTCTTTGTTTCCTGGCTGCCACGAGGTGAGAAGCTTTGCTCTACTGCACTCCCTGTGCCCTGATGTTCTTTCCTGCCACAGTGCGGAATGAGCCCTCTGAAACAGTGGTCCCAAATAAATCCTTCCTTCTGTGCCTTGATTTTCTCAGGTGTTTTGTTACAGCAACGAAAAGCTGACTAACACATAGACCTAGGTTTAAATTCTGGTTTTGCCACATAGTCGCCCTGTGACCTGGGCAACCGTACCCCTACTCTGAGCTGTTTGCCCCTCTTTGCAGTGGAGTTAATAAGAGTTCCTACCTCACAGGGTTGCTTGAGAGGATACAATGAGGTCAGTCCTTACTGTGCTTAGTATAGAGTGTGGCAAATAGTCAGTGCTTAATAAAAGACTGCCCAGGTGATGGCCCTTATTGGATGACAGGGTGTTGGAGCTTGGAGATTGTGCTGAGGAAGAAACGGAGTTCCCGGGGTAAAGTCAGTTGTTCAAGTTGTCCTCACTTCTCCAATTCTTAATTCCCAACTGATGCTCTTAAAAATATTTTTCATAATATTCCATTTTGTCAATTGGTAATCCATTCAAAAATTGAAAAATTAGAGTATGCAGTGAGAATTCTCCATCCTCTCTCTGACACTCCCTCTTCACACAGAGTGCTGTTTGGTTTTTCTGGGTCTTGGCAGAATTTCAGAATATTTGAACAAATACAAGTGTATACACATTCCTTTTTTAAAATCAGCAACCATTCTGCATACTGCCTTCTTAACTTATATCTTGCTTTTCACATAAAATATAACAAATTTCTTCCTCCTCCTCCTCCTCCTCCTCCTCCTCTTCTTCTTCTTCTTCCTCTTCTTCCTCTTCCTCTTCCTCCTTCCTTTTTGGTATTGGAGGGTAAATCCAGTGGCATTTTACTTCCAAGCAATAACTCCAGCCCTATTTTACTTTTTAAATTTTGAAACAAGGTCTTGCTAAGTTGCTGAGGCTGGCCTTGAACCTGCAATCTTCCTCTCTTAGCCTCCCGAGTATTGGGATTACAGGTATGTGCCATCCAGCTTGCCTTTTTTCATTCTTACTTAAATGTCTTTCTGTCACATAGATATATCATGATTTATTATTCCCCTCTTCCTGGATAGTTGAGAGTTTTCCAGCCTTCTGCCGTAACACACACGGTACAGGGAACAGCAGTCACATTCGCCATTGCACACAGGTGTGTGCCTATCTGTGAGATATTTCCAAGAGTCCAATTGTGGAGTTAAGGAACAAGCACATTTGTAATTCTGATCCTGCTCAAAGGCAGAGGTCCTTGGGAATGGAGGTTTAGTAGTGAGCAGGAGTTGCCAGCTAGTTCAGAGAGGATGGCCTGTTAGAAAATCCTGCATGGATTTTACTTGAAGAACAAGTTGAGGCGGAAGCTTGGGTACACTGGAGTTGCTGGAAAGATGGAAACTGTGGAAGCTGAGTTGCTTTGGGAAGAAAGCATGGAATTCCAAGTAAAACGAGCCTGGAGTTGAATCTTGAGCCTGCTATGCATGGCTGTGTAGCCTTGGGCAGGTTGCTTCACCTGAGTCTAGTGTCTTTGCAAAATAGAGATGATAATGCTTTTTCCATCCTGGGCTGCTGGCAGGGTTAAAGGAGCGTATGGGCAGTGCATGTGATAGCTGGAGCATGATGGGTGCTCAGGGTGTAGCCACAAAGCCTGAATGACTCATAACTAGCCAATGTTATACTCTTATACGTCATTCTATGTGTTATAGTGTGGGGGGCATTTGCCATGTGCTGGGCACTGAGAGGATTGCTCCCCAGGAAGCGTTCCTCCTACCCCTCAAAGCGACTCGGTGAGATATTCTCTTACCCCTCACCTTGCAGATGAGGGGATTGAGGCAGAAAGGTTGAGCATGTCCTGTAGTGAACCTCTTCGAGTAAGTAACAGAGCTGATATGCAAACAGGGGCCGCCCATCCCGGAGGCCCCTCTGCCCCACACCCTGCCCTCTTGATGCAGGTACCATAGGCAAGGAGCTGGCTGTCCCCAGAGACAGGGACCCCAGGGTGGCCGGCTCCTTTCCTATCTGGACGTGGTCCAGGTCAGCATCCTCATCTCCCAGGCAGATGACATTCTGTTCAGAAGGGTTTGAGGGTACTTGTGCTCTTTGCTGATTGGCTTTTATGACCTATAATTGTGCTGTGTATTGAGTCTAAAGTCAGATACGGAATTTTATCCTCATGTGAAGCACAGATGTCCAGCCCAAACAAGATACCCAGGGCTGGGCATGGTGGTGCACACCTGGTCCCATAAAACAAAACAAAACAAAATAAAATATACTCAGGATCCATCCTCTGCCGGCGGTCACAGCTCCTAGGATCTCAGAGAACACCAAAGAAGAAACTAGCAAAAAGTAAGCTTTTTGAGGGCAGAATGTGATGTTTTAACACCAGTGATTACAAAAATGCTGGTATCACAGGAGTCACGCACATTAAATGAAGAGATAGACATGTGTATGAATTCAGGCGAAAGAGGCTGTTTGTCACAGATTCCTAAGGGACTTCATGGCCCTTGTTGTCATGGAAACCAGGCAGAATCCCAGCCACACAAGACCTCGGTGGAACCACATGTGTAGGATTGGGGAGCAGAGAAAGGAACAACTTTTTCTTTTGGTGGGGTGTTCGAATGGGGGGGAGGTCTCTGATTTAGAATGAAGTGAGCTCTTTTTGCCTGGCGGGGTCTTGGCAGGTGGTGACCCTCAGCATTTAACCATTAGGATGGAAGAATTTGAGGTTCGGTTCGTGTAGACCTCTTGGCATGCAAAGTCAACTCCCAACATTCCTAAATTTATTTACCAGCTCCGGGAAAGCATATTCCCAACTATAATTTTATTTACAAAGGGCTCTAATCTGGTGTGAAGTCTGAAGGCATGTTTGTTTAACAAGTTACTCAATTAGCCAGCAAGAAAAGAACAAAGGAGAGTCATTATGCAGATGTATGCCCATTCGAAGCCATTCTGCTGTTAGCTGCTTTCTTGGGAAAAGGCAGAGGGATTCCAGTCTCCAAGATTCTCCACCCCTGCTGTGTTTACTGCTAATTCTCTTCTAATATTAGGCACAAATGATTAATAATATTGTATTTCAAGGCTCTTAGCTTTGTCAATTTTTTCAATCTAGAAGCATATAATTATAGATTATTTTAAAAACCAGGAAAGGAAATCAACCATGAATCACACCCTCACTCACCCACAGCCCTTTGGATGTATTTCTTAGAATAGCTTTGGGTATACATAATTTTGCATATTTGTAATCATAGCGTGCATACAATTGCGAGTACTGGATTCTCCACCTATAGCTTATTAGAATTATTCTGACTATTATTATCAAACTTTTAACCATACAGAAAAGATGATAGAGGAGTAGAATAAACACCCACACACCCAACACTTAGATTGAGTTAATATTTTCCCTATTTCTCTTAAGTGTTCAATAAGTGTTTTATTACTTTTCCTTTTTTATCGGTGCATTGCAATGATACATCATGATGAAATTCAGAGTGATAGAGACATAGGTGCAGACGGTACTCGGTGAGCCCCCCCCCGCCCCGTGCACGGTGTGCCACACTGAGATTGGCATTGATAATTTTGCATATGCACATCACGTCTGTT
>PVLC010046077.1:0-11549 GCA_004027655.1 Graphiurus murinus | reverse complement strand
GAATTCAAGTGTTACTTTGAGTGTGTGTGTGTGGGGGGAGCATTCTACCTCTGAGGTACACCTCGAGCCCTCTTTTATTTTTTATTTGGAAATAAGGTCTCACTAAGTTGCTGAGGCTTGCTTCAAACCTGCAATCTTGTCTCAGCCTCCCCAAGTACTAGGATTACGGGTGTGTGCCACCATGCCCAGTGAACCTAATTTTTACCAGGAATATTAATGTGGTCATTATATTTATCTTCATGTAGCATTATTGATCCCCCCCCCCTCGTGTGTGTGTGTGTGTGATACAGAGAATTGAACTCAGAGACATTCTACCTCTGAGAAACATCTCCAACCCAATTTTATTTTTTATTTTGAAACAGGGTCTCACTAAATTGTGGAGGGCCTCATGAGGTTGCCGAGGCTGGCCACTAACCTGTGATCCTTCTGTCTCAGCCTTCCAAGTACTGGGATTACAGGCATGTGACACCTGGCTTCGTGTAATATTAAAAAAAAAAATTTTTTTTTTAGCTCAGGGGATTGAACCCAAGTCCCTAGTTATTCTTTCCCACTGAACTACATCTCTAGCCCCAAGCATAGGTTCTTAAGGCTATCATTCTATGAACTGTTCATTCTGGAAATGGTATGTGATACCTGTTAGTTTTCTCCTGATTATCAAGCAGTATGGATAGCCACATATATCCACAGAAATAAAAATTTCAGGTAGATTTTTACAGAAAGTTTGATACCCACGTATAACTATATCATTACAAATTTGTATTAGCAAATGAGAAATGTACTTTTTTTTTTTTTTTTTTGGTGGAACTGGAGATTGAACCCAGGGGCACTCTACCTCTGAGCTACATCCCCAGCCCTATTTTTTATTCTTTTTTTTAATGTACTTTTTTTTTTTTTTTTGTGATACTGGGGATTGAACTCAGGGGCATTCTACCTCCGAGCTATACCCCCAGCCCTATTTTTATTCTTTATTTTGAAACCAAGTCTCAGTAAGTTGCGGAGTGCCTCACTAGGTAGCTGAGGCTGGCCATGAACCCGTATCCTCCGGTCTCAGCCTCCCGAATGCTGGGATTACAAGTGTGCGCCACCATGCCCGGCTTTTTTTTAATGTACTTTTATTGGTGCATTATTATCTCACATCATAATGTAAATCATGTTTATATATTCTTTATTTTTAAACAAGGTCTAAGTTGCAGAGGGCCTCACTAAGTAGCTAATGGCCTCGAACCTGGGATCCTCTTGTCTCAGCCTCCGAAGTACTGGGATTGCAAACATGTACCACCACACCTGGCTGAATGTACACTTTTATCTCTGATTCTCCTTTTCTTTCATCACGATTGGCCAGTCTGTTCAAGGAGTATGCTTTATTTTGTTTTTCTCCACTGGACATGGTATAAAATGTTTGAAGTCTTTTTTTTTTCCCCCTTCAGTACTGGGGATTGAACCCTGGGACACTCTACTACTGAGCTACAACACCACCCCTTATTTTTTATTTTGAGACAAGGTATTGCTAAGTTGTCTGAGCTGGTTTCCAACTTAAGATCCTGGGCTGGGGATGTAGAGCACTTGTCTATCCCTAGTACTAGAGTGGAAAAGTCTTGAGCAAAATTTCAGAAGTCCACATAGAGTATATCATTTAAATTAAATAAATACAGTTTAGCGAGGCTCTTCACAACTTAGTGAAACCCTGTTTCAAAATAAAATAGGGTTGGGGTGTCACTCAGAGGTAGAATGCCCCTCTTTGATCTCCAGTACCATGCACTAAAGAGAGAGACAAAGAGATAGAGGCAGAGACGGGGGGAGGGGCAAGAAAAGGAAGGAAGGAAGGAAGGGAGGGAGCGAGGGAGGAAGATACTGAGTCTTGTAAGTAGTTAAGGGAGTTCATTAAGAAACTTGAGCTGATGCCGGGCGTGGTGGCGCATACTTGTAATCCCAGCATTCGGGAGGCTGAGATCAGAGGATCTGGGTTCAAGGCCAGCCTCAGCTACCTAGTGAGGCACTCCGCAACTTAGTGAGACTCGGTTTCAAAATAAAGAATAAAAAGTAGGGCTGGGGAGCCGGGCGTGGTGGCGCATGCTTGTAATCCTAGTATTCGGGAGGCTGAGACCGGAGGATCCGGGTTCGAGGCCAGCCTCAGCTACCTAGTGAGGCACTCTGCAACTTAGTGAGACTCGGTTTCAAAAGAAAGAATAAAAAATAGGGCTGGGGGTATAGCTTGGAGGTAGAATGCCCCTGAGTTCAATCCCCAGTACCGCAAAAAAAAAAAAAAAAAAGTAGGGCTGGGGGTGTAGCTCGGAGCTAGAATGCCCCTGAGTTCAATCCCCAATACCGCAAAAAACAAACAAACAAACAAAAAACCTTGAGCTGGACTTCAGTTTCTCAAACTTTGCAAATGTGAAACAGTTGGTTACATATCTCTTTTTAGCTCATGTTAGTAATTAGTATTTGTGATGAAGAAATATATAATGAAAGATTTTTATTTCATTGATGCTTTTGATAAGTTTTGTTTGCTTACCATATTCATGTTTGTGTATTTGTAAAAGTGAATATGTGACATGTGAATGTTTAGTCTATAGTAATATTTTACCCTGGGGTGGGGGCGGGGAGAAAAGAATAGGAGGAGGAAGGAGGAAGGCAGGCACACATTTATATTCCCAATACTTGGGAGACAGACAAGAGGATCACAGGTTCAAAGAACCACAGCAACTGAGCAAGCCTCTCAGCAACCTAGCAAGACCCTGTTTCGGGCTGGGGGGATAGGTAGCTCAGAAGTAGGATGCCTCTGAGAGTAATCTGTAGTACCACAGAAAAAAAGAGAGGGGCAGGGAGGTAGAATTTCCCCAGGTTAGCCAGGCATGGTGGCACATGCTTGTAATTCCAGTACTTGGGAGGTTGAGACCAGAGGATCCAGGTTCTCGGCCAGCCTCAGCTACCTAGTGAGGCACTCTGCAACTTAGTGAGACCCTTTTTTGTGGTACTGGGGATAGAACTCAGGGGCATTCTACCTCTGAGCTACACCCCTAGCCCTGTTTTATTCTTTCTTTTGAAATAGGGTCTCACTAAGTTAGAGGTCCTCACAAGTTGCTGAGGCTGGCTGTGAACCTGGGATCCTTCTGTCTCAGCCTCCCAAATATTGGATTACAAGCATGTGCAACCATGCCCACTCTAGATTACATTTTAAAAAGTAGATCACTTCTTTTTTTCTTTTATGGTACTAGGGATTGATTTAGAGACAGTCTACCTCCCAGTTACACCCCAAGTCTTACTTTATTTTTCATTTTGAAACAAGGTCTCACTAGGTTGATACAAGTCTCACTACTTGCTGAGGTTGTCCTCCAATCTGCAATCTGCCTGTCTCAGCCTCCCAAGTACTCAGATTATAAATGTGTGCCCCATGTCTGGCTGATCACTTATACTTCTGAATACTTAGGAAAGGCAACTGGGCTCAGATTTATAAAAAGTCAGTAACTTGATAATACAATTTTGGTAAAACAGGAGAAAGATCACAAAGGGCTAATTAAAGTACAAGCATGATGAACATGGCAACTTAACACTTACAGAAGATGGAGAAATAGTACAAATGAAAGGCTTTAAAAAAAGAAAAAACATTTGTTTGCAAGGAGATAAAAAATACTGGCAAAAAGACTAGAGATGTGAAAGCCAGGCAGCCTCAGGGAGTAGTGAGACTCTCATCAACCAAGTAAGACCCTATTTCAAGAAACAGAAAAAATAAAATAAGACTGGAGTAGAAGACCCCTGGGTATTGAACCTGGTGGTAGAAGGCCCCTGGGTGGTTCAGTCTCCAGTATCATACGCAGAGACGAGCGCATGTGCGTGTGCTTGTGCGTGTGTTTGCGCGCGCGCACACACACACACACACACACGAGGGAGGGGGGATTAGAACTGGAAAGAAAATAAAGGTAGTAGCCTAGTCATGAGAAAGAAAGGAACTTTTTCCTTGTCTACAGGAAGAAAAATGACAAATTTTATGACTGTGTTAGGGCCTTGATCTTGGATAATTTATGAGGTTATTTATCGAAGTTGAAAAAAAAAACAAACTTGAAGAAAACGGGGGACAGAAAGCTCCTGTGAAATGTGCATTCACTGAGGGAACAGAAGTGGCTTCTCAGCCTGTCATCTCACCTTTAATAATGAGTTAGTGTCAAACTGGTTTAGGATATAAATTATATGGACTAATTTTCCAAACAAGCTGCAAAAGCAATTTAGTGAATCACTAATTACATTTTTTATTAAGAAAAATAGACTAAGCCAGGTATAATGGTGTACACTTGTAATCCCAGAACTTGGGAGGCTGAGACAGGAGGATCCGGGTTCCTAGTGAGACCCTCTGCAACTTAGTGAGGTTTTAAGGTAAAGAATAAAGCCAAGCTGGGCGTGGTGGTGCACCAATATGTTCAGCTTTGTTGTTTGTTTGTTTTGTGTGGCCCCTGGGATTGAACCTAGGGACATTCTACCTCCAAGCTACAACCCCAGCCCCGTTTTTTTTTTGTTGTTGTTGTTTTTGTTTTTTTCTCAGTACTGGGGGATTGAACCCAGGGGCATTCTACCTCCGAGCTACAACCCCAGCCCTAACTTTTTATTCTTTATTTTGAGATAGTGTCTCACTAAGTTGCAGAGGACCTCACTAAGTAGCTGAGGCTGGCTGCTAACCCAGATCCCTAGTACTGGGGGGAAAAAAAAGAAAGAAAAAGAAAGGGCTTGGTGTGTTTCAGGAACTGTAAGTAGACTGAGCAAGAACAGAAAAGAATGATACTTTGAGATCAGCATAGAGGAATCCTCAACTTGAGCCCTTTAGGCAATGTTAAAGTTGCTGAATTTTGTCCTTAGTTTATTAGGAACCGATGGAACCGATGGAAAGATGTATAGCGTAGCAGTAATGTAATCTGATCTGGGTGTCTCTTTTATCAAACTGTTTCTTTCATTTTGCTAGTTCTGTTGAGTAGGTATGATAGTTTATTAAACTGGGTGTTTAAGGTGACTATCTACAGGGAATCTGGATTTTTTTTTTTTTTTTTTTGCAGTTCTAGGGATTGAACTCAGGGGCATTCTACCTCTGAGCTACATTCCCAGCCCTATTTTTTATTCTTTATTTTGAAACCGGGTCTCACTAAGCTGTGGAGTGCCTCACTAGGTAGCTGAGGCTGGCCTCGAACCTGGAGCCTCCGATCTCAGCTTCCCAAATGCTGGGATTACAAGCATGCGCCGCCACGCCCGGCTTGAATCTGGATTATTCATTGGGTTTATTTTTTTAGTTTTTGTGCCTACATGCCTTGTTTTTTACTTATTTCAATTTTATGTATTTTTTTTTTTCCAGTGAAGGTGGTGTTTTTAAGGCTCATCTCACTTTCCCAAAAGATTATCCCCTCCGGCCTCCTAAAATGAAATTCATTACAGAAATCTGGCACCCAAATGGTAAGTTTTCTAGTTTTACTATTGCATTTGCAAATATCATGTCCTGATGCTAAAAATTTCAAGGTCAATAAGAAAGATGTAGTCCTTGGTGAAATTGCTTTGGAATTTTCATACTGAGTTTGTTGTGTTCATTGTACACATGGCCTTGTACTAGATTGTTTAAAAGAATACTAATAGGGATCATATGTAAAATATTATTTTTTGTTTATTTAGCTCTCAACTCTTTTTGAGATTCAATGTTCCAAATCAGAAACAGAATTACTGATTAGTATTTTCTTCTTTCCTTTTTTTGGGGGGTGGGGTTGGGGGTGGAGGGTATTGGGGATTGAATCTGGGACCATTCTACCTCTGAGCTACACCCCTAGTCCTATTTTTTATTCTTCATTTTGAAACAGGGTCTAAGTTTCGGAGGGCCTCACTCAGTAGCCGAATCTGGCTGTGAACCCAGATCCTCTGGTTTCAGCCTCCCAAGTACTGGGATTACAAGCATGTGCCACCTTAACCGTCTCCCCAAGCCCTTTTATATTTTAAAACATTTTGAAAGAGGATCTTGCTGAGTTGCTGACACTGGCAGCAAACTTCCGATCCTCTGTTTCGGTCTTCATCTGGCTATTGAGTACTAGTAATGGAACTCAGATAATTAAGGACATGCTATTACAGAGATGATTAAACCTGTTTTTTTAATGTATTTTTCTTATCTTAGATTTTAGTTCTTGAACAACTCTTAACTTTTATCTGTATTCTTAGCTGTAAAAAAGGACTGCTTCACCTACCTCATAGGGGACTGATGGAATCAAATGAAATACCATAGTTTGGAGAGCATCCAATAATACTGCTGTGCATGAAGTGATGACATTGACTTTTTTAATCCAAAGATGAGCTGCCATGTAAAATCTACTTTGTGAGCCAAAGGTTAGGCCAGATAAGCTATGTTTGTATACAGTCTCCCTGAACTTTTGGCCTTGGTTTGTATGTTAGAGCTTACAAAGGTTTGTTTTCTAAGTATTTTGACAATGTGTAATGAGTTATCTTTTTAGGCTACTATATCAATGTATATTGTGCTTTTCCTCAAGAGTCTTTTGGTTGTAGGGAATAGAAGCATATTAGTTTAAGCAAAAACCAGTGGACGAAATGATGAAATGAATGAATAAATTAAAGATTTAACAGAAGTAAATGGAACAGCAAGGCTTGAAAAACAAATGGTATGATGAGCAACTGGAATTGTTAAATGGAAAACTATTGGCAACCAATGGAGCTACTACTGTATTTCATTCATCTAAGCAGCAATGGTGAAAGATACACAGTTGTTTTTATACCTGTAAGAAGGGAAAATATCTCTAACATTTTACTTGTGGTAGAAGGCATTAATTAATGATTGAAAGCCTTGCATGATTCCTGGATACATAAATTGGTGATAATGTCCTAAGTGCTTTGACATTTCATCTTTTTCTAGGTTTTTGGCAGTTCTTCTGCCTTCACTTGAATTATCATAGGTTTTTTGTTTGTTTGTTTTGCAGTACTAGGGATTGAACTCAGGGGCGTTCTACCTCTGAGCTATACTCCCAGCCCTATTTTTTTATTCTTTATTTTGAAACCGGGTCTCACTAAGTTGTGGAGTGCCTCACTAGGTAGCTATGGCTGGCCTCGAATCCAGTTCCTCTGGTCTCAGCCTCCCGAATGCTGGGATTACAAGCATGCGCCACCACGCCCTGCTGAATTATCACATATGTGATAAGCAATCTTTTACCTGCCTTGAAAGAGACAAAACAAAAGCTTCTCAATTTTGGTTTCACTACAAAATTAGCTGTGTGACTCTTAAGCAAAAACCTCTTTGAGCCTTAATTTCTCTATCTGAGAAAATTAAACGAAAGCATGTATGTAAGCAAAAACAAGGCTTCCCTTCTGGTAAGAGGAAGGGTAGCAGTAGCATCAGTAGTTTAAGAGAACAACTAATAAAAGGGATTTTACTTTTTTTTTTTTTCTTTTTGGCGATACTGGGGATTGAACTCAGGGGCATTCTACCTCCAAGATACACCCCCAGCCCTATTTTTGTTTTGAAACAGGGTCTCACTAAGTTGCAGAGAGCCTCACTAAGTAGCTGAGGCTGGCTTCGAACCCAGATCCTCGGTCTCAGCCTCCCAAGTACTGGGATTACATGCATGCGCCATCTCGCCTGGCTTGGGTTTTACCTTTACCTTTTTTAAGGGTTGAGACTTTTCATTTGTAGATAGCATTAGAGAAGGAAAAAAGACTTGATTTAAAAGAGGGGATAATTAGTGAAGAAAGGATACTTGAAGAGATGATAAGACAGCCTGGTAGCCACAGAAAGTGTTAGATATAGGAAGAAGAGAAGGTCATTCTGAAATGGTGGAGGTGCTAGGTGGGGGAGCATCTAAGTATCTGCTAGGCACTGAGAGTACAATGATGATTATTGAGCTATGGTCCCTTTCTGTAAGAAGTCATAATTTATATGTGAGAGAGGTGAGCATTAAGCAAAATGGTGAAGCCCTGAGGTGATGACGATATAATTAGATAATTAGCCATGTATTTGGCAGTAGAGAAGGAGTCAAGGATTTTTTTTTTTTTTTTTTTTTTTTTTTGTGGTACTGGGATTGAACTCAGGGGAATTCTACCTCTGAGCTACACCTCCAACTCTGCTGGGGCTCAGTTGCTGAAACTGGCCTCAAACCTGTCTGAGCCCCTCAAGCACTAGAATTACAAGTGTGCACCACCATGCCCGGCAGGGAGTCTAAATGGTATGTTCTTGAATGGAATTTTGTGAGTGGTTTTTGTTTGTTTGTACTGGGGATTGAACCTAGGGGCATTCTTCCTCTGAGCTACATCCCAAGTCCTTTTTATTTTATTACTTGGAAACGGGGTCTCACTAAGTTGCTTCAAACCTGCAATCTTCCTGTCTCAACCTCCCAAGTACTCGGGTTATAAGTGTTTACCACCATGACCGGCTTGAATGGATTTTTTTTTCTTCTTCCCCCAGTACGGAGGATCGAACCCAGGAGCATTCTACTTCCGAGCTACACCCCAGCCCTATTTTTTATTCTTTATTTTTGAAATAGGGTCTCATTAACTTGTGGAGGACTTCACTAAGTAGCTGAGGCTGGCCACAAACCTGGGATCCTCCCGTCTCAGCCTCCCAAGTACCGGGATTATAAGCCTGCACCACCACACCCGGCTTGAATGGAATTTTGAATGACAAAAATGCCTCACATAAACATTATTCTGTAGGCTACTTGAATTCATTGAATTGATGAGTTTTTTCTTTTGGAAACATTAGTCTAGCTGGGCAAGGTGGAGCACACCTGTAATCCTAGTACTTGGGAGGCTGAGACAGGAGGATCGCAGGTTCAAGGACAGCCTCAGCTAGTAGTGAGAATTGCATCAACCTAGGGAGACCTTGTTCTCAAATAAGAAATAAAGTCAGGGTGGGGTTGTAATTCCAAAGTAGAATGCCTCTGGGTTCAATCCCCAGTACCCCCAAAAAATAATAAAAAAAAGAAAGAAATACTAGCCTAATCCATGGTGCAATGGCATTAGCCTATACTCCCAGTACTTGGGAGGCTGAGATGGAAGAATTGAAGGTTCAAGGCCAGCCTTAGCAACATAGTGAGACTCTATGAGCAACCAGCAAAACTCTATTTCAAAGTAAAAAAATAAAAGACCTGGGGTATAGCTTGGGGATAGAATGCCTGTGGGTTCAATCCTCAGTCCAAAAAATAAAAGAATTTAGGATTAACCATCCATTTAAGAAAATAATAATAAAATCAAGACCATAATGAGGAGTATCACTATGCCCACAAGAATGGGTATAATAAAAGGAAATAGAAGCTGGGCGTGGTGGCTCACGCTTGCTTGTAATCCCAGCGTTCGGGAGGCTGAGACCAGAGGATCCAGGTTCGCGGCCAGCCTCAGCTACCTAGTGAGGCCCTCCACAACTTAGTGAAACCTGGTTTCAAAATAAAGAATAAAAAATAGGACTGGGGGTATAGCTTGGAGGTAGAATGCCCCTGAATTCAATCCCTAGTACCGCAAAAAAAAAAAAAAAAAGGAAATAGAGAAATTGGAACCTTCATATACTATAGGCAAGCATGTGCAATGTTACAAATGTTGGGAAACAGTTCGGCATATCTTCAAAAGGTTAAACTTAGTTAATCATATGACATAGCAATTCTTTTAGGTACAGAGCTATGAAAATTAAAATCATATGTCCCCCAAATCTTACACTTTACTACGCATAGCAGCATTATTTACGTTATCTCTAAAGTAGAAATAACTCAAATGCCTCTCAATTAATTAATGGAAAACAAAATGTGGAATATGCTAGACATTGTGGCACATACCTATAATCCAAGTATTTGGGAGGCTGAGGCAGGAGGATCACAGGATCAAGGCCAGCTTCAGCAATTTAGCAAGACCCTTAAAAACGTGGTGAGACTTTTATTTTTTTATTTACTTATTTTTGGTGCTACTAGGAATTAGATCCAGAGGCATTCTACCTTTGAGCTATACCTCCAGCCCGATTTTATTTCTTATTTGGAAATAGGGTCTCACTAGGTTGATAAAAGTCTCACTAGTTGCTAAGTCTAGTCTGGAACCTACGATCCTCCTGTCTCATCCTCCCAAGTACAGGGATTATGAGGGTGCGCCACCACACCCGGCTTGTGAGACCCTATTTCAAAATAAAAAATAAAATAGGACCAGGGATGTACCTTGGTGGTTCAGTGCCTCTAGGTTCTGTCCTTAGTTAAAAAAAAAAAAAAAAAAAAAAGAGTGGAATATTGTTTGATAGTAAAAAAGAAGTAAAGTATTTGCACATGCTATAGCATGGTTGAAACCTTGAAAACATGCTAAATAAAGCCAGTCTTAAAAGATCACAAAGCAGCCAGGTGTGGTGGTACAAACTTTTAATCCCAGCACTTGGGAGGCTGAGACAGGAGGATCACAGGTTCAGGGCAAGCCTCAGATATTTAGTGAGGCCCTCCCCAACTTAGTGAGAGCCTGTTTCAAAATAAAGAATAAAAAGTAGGAGCCAGGCGTGGTGGCGCAGGCTTGAAATCCCAGGACGTGGGAGGCCGAGACAGGAGGATCCAGGTTCCCAGCCAGCCCCAGCTATTTAGTAAGGCCCTCCACAACCTGTTTCAAAATTAAGAATAAAAAAAGACTGAGGGTAGCTGGGTGTGGTGGCGCATGCTTGTAATCCCAGCATTCGGGAGGCTGAGACAGGAGGATCTGGGTTCAAGGCCAGCCTCAGCTACCTAGTGAGGCACTCCGCAACTTAGTGAGATGAGACTCGGTTTCAAAATAAAGAATAAAAAATAGGGCTGGGGGTGTAGCTCGGAGGTAGAATGCCGCTGAGTTCAATCCCCAGTACCACAAAAAAAAGAAAAAAAAAAAAAAGACAGGAGGTGTAGCTTGAAGGTAGAATGCCCCTGGGTTCAATCCCCAGTACCTAAAAACAAAACAAAACAATAGTAGTATCACTTATTTAGTGTATGTTAGGAACACAAAGTTTCTAGTTTGAAAAATAAAACATAGCTAGCTGGATATGGTAGTAGTACACACTTGTAATCCCAGTACTTTGGAGGCTGAGACAGGAGGATCGTGGGTTTGAAGCCAACCTTGGCAACTCAGCAAGACCCTGTTTCCAAATAAGAAATAAAATCAGGCTGGGGATGTATCTTGAAGATAGAATGCCTCTGGGTTCAAAAATGAATAAATTAATTAGTAATTGCTGAACATGGTACTGCATGCCTATAATCCTAATACTTGGGAGGCTGAGACAGGAGGATTTACAGATTCAAAGCCAGCCTGAGCAACTTAGTGAGACCTGGTTTCCAAGTAAAAAAATAATAATAATAAAGGCTAGACGTATACCTTGGAGGTAGAATCCCCCTGGATGCAATCCCCAGCACATTAAATAAATAAATAAATAAACAAACACAAAGAATGGGAAAAAAGACTAAAAAGAAATGGCAGGCTAGGCACATTGGCACACACCTGAACCATAGGATTGCAGGCTGCTGAGGTTGGTTCAGAGTTAGCCTCAGTAACTTAATGATGTTCTTCAGCAACTTAATTAGACTCTGGTCCAAAAAAGGGGGGGG
>PVLC010046076.1:0-11570 GCA_004027655.1 Graphiurus murinus | reverse complement strand
AGGACAATCTTAGTCTTGTAACTCTGGGAGAAAAATGAGCATAAATGCATGGAGGCATGTACATATATGTACACACACACACATACACACACACATGTGAGATGGGACATTTTCTGGAAAGATTTTATTTTATTTTTTAATGGAAAACAATGGGAGTTGGGAGTGGTGCCGCACACCTGTAATCCCAGCACTTGACTGAGACAGGAGGATTGCAAGTTTGAGGTACAACTTAAAGGAGCTCTCAGCAACTTAGTAAGACCCTGGTTCCAAATAAATAACATAGAGCTGGAGGTGTAGTTTGGAGGTAGAATGCCCTTGAGTTCAATCCCTAACATGAAAGAAAAGAAGAAAGAAAGAAAAAAGAAAGAAAGAAAGAAAGATGAGAGGGAGGGAGGGAGGGAGGGAGAGAGGGAAGAAGGAAGGAAGGAAGGAAGGAAGGAAGGAAGGAATGAATCTCTCTCAACTTTGTTAATGAAAGGCACATCCACCCAGGGGTGAAGTGGACTTCTTAAGGAAAGGTGGAATTGCTCTCATTAAGCTCTAAAACAGTATTCTTTCCCATTGATCATCCCAACCAATTTACTCTACATAGAATTGTTGAATTAAGGAAAAAACATTAGCTGTGGGTACCATTCGATGCCAGTTAGATGGATTTCCCCCTCAACAGAAGGTGCTGATATAGTTTTTCTCCATCTCATAATTAAAAAAAAAGTGATAAGCTCTGTGTTCTGAATCCATTCACTTAAGATTTCAAGGAGCATAATGGAAGGTCTGCTGCTTCTGGAATAAAGAGCACAATCTAGAATATTCCATCAGCAGCCCGAGATGACAGGAAGAGCGCGGGTCCATCCTGGCCGGGTCTTCGGGGGGCGGGGCTGACTGGCTCAGATGATCTGTAGATCTGTAGATGGCTCTGCGACTTGGAAAAAATGTGCATGTCAGTTGTAACTAACTTCCACCTACAATTCAGTATATGGGTTAATTATGAGTATATGCAAAGATGGCAGTAGTAATACCCGTGACTTTTCACCCAGAACAAGCAGAGTTTAAATCAAGTCATTTGATCTATTTTATGCATTTTAAAACATCATTTTAGCCAGTCGTGGTGGCGTACTCCTGTAATCTCAGTACTTGGGAGGCTGAGACAGGAGGATTACAGGTTCAAGGCCAGCCTCAGCAATTTAGCAAGACCCTGTTTCAAAAAATAAAAAGAAGTGGGCTGCATAGCTCAGAGATAAAATGCTCCTACGTTCAGTCCTCAGTACCAAAACAAACAAACAAACAAACAGACAGACAAACAAATAATATCATTTTATTTTATTTGTTATTAGTTTATTTTAGTGGTATTGAGGATGGAGATTAGGGGCATTCTACCTCTGAACTACACCCCCAGCCCTATTTTATTCCTTTATTTTTTGAAACAGACAAAGGTGAGTCTACCCTCCACACAGCGCCATTTCTTGAGACCAACGGGAAAAACGAGTCGTTAGAAGTTCTTCTTCCCATTGGTCTGGCTTCATCAGACCTTCTATTGGATTTCAACAGCCTCTGGCTCCCACTCAGCCCAGCAGAGCCTCCTTCCCGGGAGCTGCCACATGCCACCTAGTGGCTGGACCAGGAATTGCACACTCAGCCCAGGGAGAGCCAGGTGAGGAGCAGACCCTCTCCCCTCCTGGCTGATAAACCAGGGAGTGAGGGGCAGGCCCTGAGATGCCTCCAGTCTCCCAGGTGGACACATCTGGATGGCTGATGGAGTGGTTTTTATGGCACATCTGGCTGGATAGATGTAACCACAGCCACCACCATAGGTTCATGTTAACTGAACAGTTTTTTCCAGCTGTTTAAAAAAAAAAGTATTTTTTTTCTAACAGCCTGGAAAAAAGTACATGAAAAAAAATGCTATCAAATCCAAATAATAATCAACCTGCTCTTTTATTAATTGAGACTTTGTTTTATGCTAGGCACTGTGCTAAGAGTTTCCCACAGCATCTCATCCCCTTTTTTTCTAACAGCTCTGAGAAAACTGAAGGTTACAATATTCCTGTGAACAAAATGGAGCTCCCTGAAGCTAAGACATCATCCTGGTTCCCACAGATGCTGCACAATGGAGCATCAAATGAGACAGGAAGATTGCACATTTGAGGCCTGCCTCAGGAACTTAGCAAGACCCTCGGCAATTTAGTGAGACCTTGCTTCAAAATAAAAACTAAAAAGGGTGGAAGGGGGTGAAGGTAAAATAAATGCCCCTGGATTTTATTCCCAGTACCAGTGTGTGTGTGTGTGTGTGTGTGTGTGTGTGTGTGTGTGTGTGTGGTGTGTGTGGTGTGTGTATGTATGCAATTTTAAATAAATGAACACTAGTAAATCAAACATACAGCACTGTTAGAAGATGACTCATAATTTCATAATGATTAGGTAACCAGGTGGAGTTTATCCCAGGAATGCAAGAGTGGTTCAATAAAGGAAATCAATCTATATAATAAATCACATTAATAAAAAGAAGAAAATCATATAATTATTCCAGTAGATAAAGAAAAGTTATTTGACAAAATCTAATACCCTTTCATGACAACAACAAGAAAGTAAGGGAGCTTGTTCCTTCAACATAATAAGTGGCATTTATGAAAAACTCACACCTGACTTTATATTCAGCATGAAGATCAAAAGCTTTCCTTCTACGATTAGGAACAAGACAGAATGCCTGATTTTATCATTGGAATTCAGTGCTGTGCTGAAAGTTATATACCAAACAATTAGATAAGAAAAATAAATGAAAGGCAACAATTAGATAAGAAAAATAAATGAATGGGAAAAGAAGAATAATAATCTCAGTTTGGAGAGGACCTGATTCTATATACAAAAAAATACCAAAGGTCCTACAAGAAAGCTACCAGAGCAACTAAACAAGATCAGCAAAATCTCAGGGCACAAGATGAACCCACAGAACTCAGTTTTCAATTCACCAAACATGCTCTATAGATTCAATGCAATTCCTATCAAAATTCTAACATCCTGTTTTGCAGAAATGAAAAAGCCAACCCTTGAGTCCATATGGAATTTCAAGGGGCCCTGAATAACTAAAACAATCATTAAGAAGGAGAATGAAGTCAGAGATCATACATGTCCCTGTTTCAAAACTTACTACAAAGCTATAGTAACCAAAACAGTGCGTTACTCACAAAAGGTTAGATATACAGACCAAAGGAATGGAAATCAGAGTCCAGAAATAAACCCGTACATCTATGGCCAGTTGCTTTTTGACAAGAGTGCCAATCCACTCGCCAGGGAAATAATTTCCAAGTTGGTGCTAGTACAATTGGATTTCCACATGCAAAAGATTAAAGTAGGACCCCTACCTCACATCATATAAAATGAATTCGAAATATATCAATGGTCTAAATATGAGAGTTAAAACCACAAAACTCTTAGAGGAAAACGTAGGAGTAAATCTTCATGACCTTGGATTTGGTAGGAGATTCTTAGATGTACTGCTAAAGTACTATCAAAATAAAAACCAATAATGTATGTGCGTATGCACATACACATGAGTTCCTATCTCCATGTTTAAGAACAAGAACAATACTTTTTTAGAGCATTTTCTCCCAGCATTTTGGATACAGTCCAGATGTAAGACAGTGCCAGGAAAAGCTGTAGATTGTTTTCAGTATATTTACATCTTAATAATATTAAGTCTTCCCAATCCACAAACATAGGACATTCTCTCACTTATTTGGGACACTGAAATACAGAATGACTTATTCATGATCCTATAGCTAATAAGGAAGAAAAAGCCTATTGGAACCCAGATTTTGGACTCAGATTTGAGTTCTTTCTCCAGGGAGTGCTAGGACAATCATTCATTTGTAAGTTTTGATAATTCAGGTGAGGCCTGGACTCTTTTCCCTGCTCTTGGGAAAACTTCTTCATAGGTAACATTAACAGCATGGGGAAAAGGTTGCAAAGAGAATGCTTAAATGACTTCTAATCAAATTGCTTCTAAGCACATTTCAGCACTTTAGGAGAATCCATTTATATATTAAGAATGAGTATGCAAATTGCAAGCCATTCTTATGTATCCTTGAGGAATCTCTACCTACCGGGAAAACATCATCTGAATTATTCTTTTCTTTTAACAAACACCCAGTACTTGAGATTTACTAATTTTTGGCACTGAATCTGAATGATCAAGACTTTGTTTTGTAAGCCCTTGTTCTCAGCTCAGGCCTACCATAAAGTAGGACTCAGCCCATTAGTATATTGCCTTCTTCCCTAATGTATATAGATCTAGCTGCCAACAAAATAACAAGAAAGATGGATATTTTGCTGGAGTCCCCTGGGTGATGAAGGGGTGGCTTTAAATCATGTACCATACAGCCTAAAAATCCCTTTAAACACTTTCCCCCCTAAATCTTTTCTTCTTGCTAGTTGCTTTGTCTTTTTCTCTTCTCTTTCCCACAAAAACTTGCAAAAGAAATGCCTTTAGTTGTTTTGAGCAATTCAAAGGTGCCTCAAGATTGTAACATCAATAGGATAGGGGTAGTCAGGTTGTTAATTGAACAGAGACAACCAAAGCTGGTGTGTGTGTGTGTGTGTGTGTGTGTGTGTGTGTGTGTGTGTGTTGGGTGATTCTTACTTTATCTGGAATAATTTACATTATCTCTTCTTTTTTTCTTTAAAATAACCCTAGGTAGGCATGGTGGTACATGCCTATAATCCTAGTACTTGGAAGACTGAGACAGGAGGATCACAGGTTTGAGGCCAGTCTCAGTAATGTGGTGAGACTCTCAGCAACCTCGCTGGGCCTTTTTTTTTTAAAAAAAAAATGTGCTGAAGGAGTGAGCTGGAGGTAGAATGCCCCTGTATTTAATCCCCAGTATCAAAAACCAAACAAACCAAAAACCCAAAACCAAAACAACCCTAAGAGACCGTTTAGTTCCATTGTATAGGAGAGGAGACTGAAGCAGAGTGGTTTGGTGGCTTGTCTGTGGTTATACAAGTTGTCGGTAGTGGAAGCCATCATGGAACACAGGCCTGAAGTTAATAGTCATGATGCCAAACGCTGGTCCCAGAAATGCAAGGCCAGGGCCTTCTTGGTTTCCATTGCATCTGATGAATTGTGATATAACCCTACCCTTATGGGACTGTCTTCGACGGGATTTTAGTGAGTGGTGGCCAACCATGCATTAATGTTGCTCAAGAAGTCTATAGTCTGGGGCTGGGGGTGTGGCTCAGCGGTAGAGTACTTGCCTACCTAGCACATGTAAGGCCCTGGGTTCTATAGCCAGTAAACACACACACGTGCACATGCACACGCACACACACATGCACACACTCATACACACATATGTTTAGAGTCTTAGAGCAATGGGCCAGGTCCGGCATGCTGTAAGTAAATAAAGTTTTACTGGCACAAATTAAGTTGATTAGTTGTGATAGAGACCAAATGGTCCTTCCAGCCTAAAATGTTTACTATCTGGACTTTTATAGAAATATGGTACAAATCCCTGGTCTACAGTTGACTAATAGATTGGTTAAAAAAAATGGTACCAATGCTCTGTATATAGTCAATGAACAGATAAGTTAGAAATTAAAACCAGAGCATTAATGGTGGTAAGTGAGCACATAGGACTTCCAATGAGTGGAACTTTGTTTCTAAAACCACTCACAAGTTATCAGCACCCTTCCAGGTTCCCATTCTTCACAATGTTATAAGGACCTTTAAAATAGTTAATCATTCAATCAGCAGATGCATTTAGTGTGTGCTATGTGCCAAGTTCTGTCCTAGTTGCTATGAGCTGAACTGTACATAAAACAGCATCAAAACATGACATTTGGAAGCCGGGCGTGGTGGTGCACGCTTGTAATTCCAGCATTTGGGAGGCTGAGACTGGAGGATCCGGGTTTGCAGCCAGCCTCAGCCACCTAGTGAGGCACTCCACAACTTAGTGAGAACCTGTTTCAAAATAAAGACTAAACAATAGGGCTGGGGTTATAGCTCGGAGGTAGAATGCAATCTCTGACATCTGGGGTAGGTTCAATCCCCAATATACCAAAAAATAACACAAAAAAACAAAAAGCATGATACTTAGAAGGTTGAGACAGCAAGATCTCAGGATCACAGCCAGCCTCAGCAACTTAGTGAGGCCTTGTTTCAAAAATAAATAAAATAGGGTTGGGGGTGTCGCTCAGAGGTAGAATGCCTCTGGGTTCAATCTCCAGTCCCTTCCCCCACAAAACCCTCCAAAACAAAACAAAATGCGAATGTGGGCTGTGGGAGGGACAAGGAGAGTTTGCAGCAGAGTGGAAGGGGCGTTATCTGATTGAAGAGGATGCCTCCCAGAACTCTAGGAAGAGTGGATTCTTGGAGGTTGGTGGTGGGAGCAGAGAGAGTGAGGAGGATCTGATTGGAACTATCTAGGCATGAAGGAGGAGTACTCGGCTAGTGGAGCTGATGGAGTCCCAAGACCAGCAAAAAGCTCTGAAAGAACTGAGATGAGAGTCTGGAGTCCTGACCAGGTTCATCAGGGTTCTGCCTCCTCCCACTCTGCAGGAAGGCCAGGCTCCTGCGAGGAGGTGACTGTTTTTGTCCCTCAAGACACACTGCCACTGCAGAAACAGACAGATGTAGCATCGAAACAACTGAGTTGCCCAGTGCCACAAGGACAGATTGGCGTGGTGAGCGCCCTCGACACTCGTGTTGCAGACCCGCTAATGTCAACCACAGGTTAATTCTGAACAATTTTCAGGTGAGCCAACGACTCATTACACTGACGAGAACAAATCTTTGGAAAATCGAACCGGTGACAGATGGAAAGCCAATGATTTATTGTCTGGGGAAGAATAAGCATCTCCTGTTCTATGCTCTGGTCCTTCTAGTGAATCAAGTGTGGTGTGAACTCCACTAACCAGGCCAGTGTGGCAGGCCCTCGTCCTGCTGGTTTCCTAAAGGGTTAAGGTGGAGGTAAGTCCCATGAAGCCAAGAGAGGAGACCAGGACAGCTGGCTCAGGCGCAGTTGGGTTTGGATTCCTGCTCTCTCGGTTGTCAGCGTCTGTGACCTTCACTTCCTATTTCTGCATCTCTATTGGTTCATCTCTGTCTCTGTCAACATTCTTACTGTATAATCCAAAACAACTGACCACACAACTCAGAGGAAGTGAGAAGGGGGTCACTCATTAAAGAACTGGTCATGAAATATGACTATTATAGTAGCCAGAGATACTTTTGGAAGGCTAAGCTCTTCAAAATTAATCCTACTGAATGTTGCCCCTGCTCTTTTACCAATTCAAGAGCTTGATGGCTCAGTGGATTTGATCTCTGTAGTCTATGTGCACATGTGAAGGGTGCGTGTGAGATGAGACTTCTCAGAGCTCAGGTCTGAAAGACACAGGTACTGGTTTAACACCAGCACGAGCTCAGCCTTTAAGAGCTGTGCTTCCTAATGCGATGGTACACAGAAGTTCAAGCGGCAAAAGGTCCTGATGATTCTACGTCTTCCTTTCTCATGCTGTGGAATTAGGCCATCTCACCCATGTTACCACTGCTCTTCAATCATGATGGCAAGAAACTAAGAATCACAAAGCCACACACTCACCTACTGATTAATCCCTTTGGTGGGAGTGACCACTACACACCAGGCACTGTCTAGGTGCCAAGCACACACGACTTCATTTGATCTTTATGCCAATCTATGATATGAGCATCCTAATTCCCACTTTACAGATGGTAAAACTGAGGTTCAGGGCCATTACACCATTCTCGCAGAATCATACAGCTGGTAGGTAGAGTAGGAATACAGAGTAAGTCATATTTTCTATGTTTTTCCTAACTTTAGTCAGTATAAAAAACCTGATTTAAGCAGAAGATAATGTCAAGTTGATGCATGCCTGTAATCCCAATACTTGGGAGGCGGAGACCGGAGGATTACAGGTATAAGGCCCATCTCAGCAACTCAGGGAGGCTCTCAGCAACCTAGTAAGACCCTGCTTCAAAATAAAAAACAGAAAGGTCTGGGCATGTAGCTTGGAGGTAGAATGCCCCCGAGTTCGATCCCCGGTACCTACAACACACACACACACACACACACACACACACACACACACACACACACACCCTCCCTCCCTCCCCTAAACAAAAAGGGTATATTCTGTATCCCATGCATATATATGCATCTGTATTCCATGTAGAAGTATCAGCCTGGGGAGCTTCTATATAATAATGCGATTGAAAAGTGTAAACTAAAAGACCGACTCACAATCCTGAGACCACACAGAAAGAGGACAGGAAAGTCAACAGAGAGGGCCCGCGCATGCCTTTATCTCCTTCCTGCATGAACATTGTCTCCATGGGAAGATCGGGAGGAACATGGTGGAGGGCAAGAAGACTCCATTTCTATTTTGATAGGCTTCTCCTTTCCTTCAACGTGGAGAGGCAACAGCTTTTGTTTAAACCCCTAAACAAACTGTTTACTCTCCTGCCTCATGCGCGGCGAAGCTGAGAACTGTGAGGCAGTGCGCTCTGAATGGTAATATTGTCCTCAGCCCGGGTTATTAGCGATGCTGCGGAGGTATTTAATTAATTACCACTGACATATGTTTGCGCTAATTTATAAGACTGGTTGGCTCACACATTGCATCTGAACTCTCGCCTGCCTCCGGAGCTTCTTGAATATAAAGTAATCGCCTAACTCCCAAGCTAAAGACAGAGTCAAAGAAATTCCAGAATGGTTTAAGTTTGGAAAGACCTGATGGGCTACTTACCTCCATGGTTCTCAACCAGGGAAGATTTTGCCCACATGAGGGACATTTGGTTAATGTCTGCAGATATTCCTGTTTATCACAACTGGCCAGGGCGAAGAGGGTCGCTACAAGAGTTACCCCATCCCACTGTAGCAGGGCTAAGGTTGTGAATCTGAGCTGGTGTGAGGTACCTGCTTTGGCCAGTGTTCAGAGGAGGAAAGTGGCTTCCTCGAGATCACACAGCAGGTTAGTGGGCGACAGCACAGCAGATGATATGTAATCGCCAGAACACGGCCTCTGGAATGTGAATGTTTGGCTCCAAATCTTGTGTTTGACTCTTCCTAATTGGGGACCCCTACACAACTCACTCCAGCTCTCTGTACATCGATAACCCTGTCCAGAAAATGGGGATCGTAACGATACCCCACCAAGAGGTCTTTGAGGATAACGTTATGAGATACAGCAGGGAAAGGACTTGGTGCAAAGTGTGTTCATAACTTGCTTTCCATTAATTCTGTACCTTTTTATAAGTAGGACTTAGGGCAACCTAAGCCACTGTTAAAATGATGACTGACATGGGGGAGAAACTTCTACTTGGTCAGTCCTTTCTCTGCCCTGCAATGGAGACATCGTGGGCCCTTTCAGCGGTTCCTGTGGTCTCGTGAAAGTAATCCCAGGAGATCCTGACAGCTCTGGAGAGAGGGCATGTGCAGCAGGGTGTGGACATCCCCCTCCTTTAGCTTGCTGACCTCAACGCTCGCGTTCTACTTAATGAAATCCTGGAGGGTGTGTGCTGGTCAATGACCCCCCCCCCGACCCCAAAGAGACCCACGTGCCTGGCCCCTTACACAGAAAAAGGGGACTCTACGACTCTGATTAAGTTAAGGGTCTTGAGATGGAGATTATCCTGGCTACCTGGGCAGGCCCTGAGTGTGATCACAAGGTTCTTCCTGAGCAGGAAGGTCACCAGAAGGGCAGGTGATGTCACTGACGATGGAGGAGGGTGATGATGTGGGGCGATGGGTCAAAGTCTGAGGACAGCGACAGCTCCAGGCCGTCCTCCAGGAAGGAAAGAGGACTTCTCCTGGAGCCTTTACAAGGAGCCAGTTTTGCCAGCACCTGGACTTCGGCACCATGAGATTCACTTTGGATCTTTTTACCTCCAGATGTTTATCTGCAGCCACTAGATTTGGGGTCACTTGTCACAGCAGCAAGAAGTAACCAATATAGAGATTACAGGCACGTTTGCATGGGGGTGAGGGCTTGAGATGCTGACCCCTTTATCTTTGAGGTCAGAGGTTGTAGGGCATCTCTGTTGACCCACACGGCCCTGACCACAGTCTGTGGGCAGCACGAGCTACGAGGGACACCAGAGGGACTCCCCACAGTGGAAGGAGAAGACTGGACCAATGAAGGAGGCTGTGATCAGGCTGAGGTGGTACCAGGAGGGCACAGAGTTGTGGCTGAAATCTTTCTAGACCCCAGTGCCGATACTGCACATGAGCGTTAGGAACCGTAGCCTCTTAGGATGAAGAAAAATCTGGAAAAGATGTTGCTCTAAGATGAGTCAAGAGGACCATAAGTGCAGATCTCTGAAGCCCAGCTGGGGCCCAGGGTCCACACGCAGCACAAGCGCAGGGTAGCCCAGTGACGGCCACACTCCAAGAACATCGCCATGGGGGAAGGCGGGAGACCCAGAAAACAGATGTGCGTGTGGCTTCCGGGAAGGCACCAGGCCGCGCTGAGGCAGACAGAACCCTCCTGCTACAAAAACACACAGAAGGAGCATCTTAAGCGCAACAACGCCCAGCCCGACTGGAAGTCGGCAGGGGGACGTCCCAAGACCCACTCCCAGGGGTCTGACACCTGCTCACAGACTGTAAGGCCTGGGCTCTGGGGTTTGCACAAGGGAGCAGGAGAGGTGAACGAAGGCAGAGAGTGGGGGCAGTTGACAAGAGGCGCTCTCCCCAGGGTGGCACCACCTCTTGGGGGGGTCTTTGGAGAAGTTGAGGGACACTTTGGGTTGTCATGGTGATGGTGTGGGGCACCAGTGCAACCTGGCGGGCAGAAGACAGGATGAGACATCTGGCCATGCCTGGGCAGTTGGACCCAAACGAAGAATTCCCGTCCTCTCCTCCCACATGCTGCCCCACTGGAAATTTGCATAGGTTGAAAATACACTCAGTACTAGCTAAGCCGATTTCTCCCCAAGTGAGCTCTTTTCCATATAAATATAAGGTGTTTTTTTATAGTTTTAATATGCACTGAATTTTCCAGAAACTTAAATACTACAAAAATCAAGGCCAATGTCTGTCTGTCTGTCTCTTCCTCTCTCCCTCCCTCTCACTTTCTTTCTTTCTTCTCTCTTTCTTTCTTTCTCTCTCTCTCTCTCTCTCTCTCTCTCTCTCTCTCTCTCTCTCTCTTTCCTGGGGACTGAACCCAGGAACATTCTACCACTGAGCTATACCCCCCAACCCTTTTTATTATTTTACTTTGAATCAGGGTCTGGCTAAGTTGCTGAGGGTCTTGCTAAGTTGCTGAGGTTGGCCTTGAACTTATGATCTCCTGCCTCAGCCTCCCAAGTTCTGGGATTACAGGCATGCCAGGCTCAACATGTACTTTATAGTTTAGAACTACAGTAGGAATCATTTACCCTCTTGGAAAAATCAAGTGACCAATGGTGTTTGAATCGCTCCTTTTTCATTGTTACAGGCGTAGAGCTCTATATACAGGTTCGTGGGCCTCATTATCGCATTAAGTCTCCTGATCATTATTGCCTTAAGTCTCATGCCCAAGTATGATTATAATATTGTGTTTTATTTTTTATACAGCAC
>PVLC010046075.1:0-11549 GCA_004027655.1 Graphiurus murinus | reverse complement strand
TGTGGTACTGAGGATTGAACTCAGAGGCATTCTACCTCCGAGCTATACCCCCAGCCCTATTTTTTATTCTTTATTTTGAAACTGAGTCTCACTAAGTTGCGGAGTGCCTCACTGGGTAGCTGAGGCTGGCCGCGAACCCGGATCCTCCAGTCTCAGCCTCCCGAATGCTGGGATTACAAGCGTGCGCCACCACGGCCGGCTTTCATATTATAACTTTTAATAGATAGCAGTAAAATAACTAGGAAAACTATTGGGATTGATTTTATAGGGAATCCTTGTGGAATTTGTATTTCCTTATTTCTCGGGAACATCATGGGGACACCCTGACCTGGTTGCCAATAGACAAATGACTTGGCTGCACATTTCAAGATTTGATGACTTGACAGGTCACGAGAAGAAGCTGTCATCACTTGGCCGCCACTTGTGGAATTTGATCCCAGGCAGCTGGAGCCTGAGGACAGGGATTGATTTCCCCAGGCCGCCGCTTAGCTGTTGCTCTGTCCAAAGGTGCACAGAGGCTAACTGTATGCGAAAATGCGGCTGTTGAGAATTTTAGACATCGCAGCAATTAAACGAGTGTGTTAAAAATGCTAAAGTCTTCATTCCAGTTTGAAGTTCATTTGAGAGAATCTTATCTAATGACAGTAAGATGCAGCTTTGACAAATGACAGTTCCCTGATTTAAATATGCACACCCTTAATTCTCTCGTATTTTTTATTTTAATTTTCAGAGTCAAACTGAAGATAATCCAAGCAGCAAAATGGATTTGTCTGTAGGTGTGTATCACCCCAATGAGAGGGATGGACTGTATTCACATTAATGATGTATTATTGGGATTCCTTGCCCAGTTTCAGATGGGATAATACAGTTCAATAGATGTTTACTGAATGCTTACTCTGTATAAGGTCTTTGTAAGTCACTAAGTAGAGTTTGAAAACTCAAATGATTGCAAAAGCCAAGATACAACATAAAGGAGTGATGCTTGCTATGTATAAGAAAGTGGGACCCGGAGGTCAGTAGTTAGCTGTGCAAAGGGTCCATCCATCTAAAGAATCAGCCTTGCCAAACTCCTAGCATTTGTTGCTGGGGAGAGTAGGCTCAGCTGTGCCACATCTTCATCTTTCCAAGAGAGGCCAGATATACAGAGATTATTGACATCCTGATTTTTAAATACTGGAAACTGTGTCACATTGTATTAGTATGTCTCTGGTGCTTCTGGGCTTGGCCCTCAGGTTGCTGGTTCTGTCTGCACCAAAATGTCTCATTATAGATAAACCCTCCCACTGAACCAGAGCAGTTGCAGCATCAGCCCTTAGTCTGTGGGAGTTTCTTTGTAATGTTGTTCACCCTGAGGAACTTAAAAAGAATCAAACTAACAAGGAAAGAAAACAACCCTGGGTAGTAAGGAAGTATGTGTCTTTGATCTCTAAGCTTCCTGGGGGCTCTGATGGTGTCCGAATGTCATAGCAAATAGATAGAGCTGTGAAAGGAAAGTGGGAATAATCATTGCACCTGGAAGATTCCATTTTGCAAGTAATATAGACACATTCAACTGTGTTCAGCTCTTAAGCTTTAAATTTTAAGGCAACAACTCTGCCTCTATGATCTTTTTACTCCCCTTGTTTCACAACCCCAACCAATTATCTAGCAGATGCTAAAATAGCAAAAACAGACAACTTCTCTCACTGAGAACATTTGAATTTATGAGCAAGGTATGTTCATTAAACACATCAATAATCAGTCTAAATATTTTCTTAGACAGATTTCTACCTGGTTAGCCCTGAGGCTCTCTTTTAGTCTTCCATGGAAGAGAAACTACAGGAGATAGATGTTTCGTGTTGTGTTCCGGGGACAAAACCTAGCTGCTTGAAACAGTGAGCGCTTCCTGGTCTTCTCTACAGAGCAGAAAGAGCTTATTCCCAGCATCCCAGGGAGTAGGGTGAGGTACATTACTCTTAATTCTTGAAATTCTCAGTCTGTTTATATCCTTTCAGATAAGAAATTTGATGTGGACAAGCGAGCAATGAATCTCGGGGATTTTAATGATATCATGAGGAAGGATCGATCTGGGTTCCGTCCACCTAATTCCAAAGACATGGGAACCACAGATAGTGGGCCTTATTTTGAGAAGGTGAGTTGAATCCTTTGTTTAAGATAATAATTCATGAGAACTGCTTTGGTTCCCATGTGTCAAGTTGTAATAAGTGATTCTAGAGGAAGCATAGAATTACTGAACTCAGTGAGTAAAACACAAACATCACCTGTATTAAAGTAGTTATGTGAAAACAATTGATGTCAATAGGTGATTGGGCTGGAGCTAGAAGTATCTGTCTTTAGCATGAGTAATGTGACGCAGGTCCAAGTTTTGAAATATTCATGAAGGGGTTTTTTTTGGGGGGGGGCGATGGGGATGCACACTCAAAATATAGAAGAAATTTTAGAGATAAATTTTTTTCTGAATTATTTTTCTTCCTCTTGCTGTTATGCAGCTACAAATTGAATTTTGGGTTTTGTGTAAATATTTGTATTCCTAAGACCTTGCCTTCTAGTTTGAGAGAACTTTATCTTTCCCACTCCCCTAGTAGATTATGTTTAGTTATAATGGTACACCTTTCAAACACTCAACCACTGGATTAAAACAATTGATACCTATTGGTTTTACTTTTTTAATATTTCTAATGGAGGAGATTATTCCTTGTTTCAAAACAATCAATTTGCAGTGCTCCTGGTCTTCATAAAGCAGTTAAGACCAAAACATTTAGATCTGGCACCTTTTCATGATACTCCTCCAGACAGCAACATAGTCCTGAGAAGTTTGTCCTGGCTTCCATTTTAGGAGCCAGGCCATGAGAGATATCAGTATTATATGTATAAAAATAAAGTGGCAACTTTGATCTCAGTGCAGTGGACAGAATGTGTTACTCACAGGGAAAGAAAAATCTCTATCAAAGAAGATGAGAGATGGTATCTGTTCAGCAAAGTATGATGGTTATTAACAGATCCAAATTCATCCTCGGTTATTGCTAATACACTCTCACTTTGTTTATTCCTAGTGTCTCTCTCTTTCCCTTCTTGCATTCTGTTGCTTCACTAACCAACACTCATTGTGATTGGCTAACTCCTACTACCTTTCAGCTGACTTTGCCTTTCTCCAATCAAGATGGGTGCCTTGGGGATGAGGCTCCCTGCTCTCCCTTCTCCCCTTCTCCCAGCTACAAGCTGTCTCCCTCTGGTTCCACACTACCCAACGTCAGCCTTGGAGCAATCGGCACAGGGCTCAACCCCCAAAACTTCGCTGCTAGACAAGTAAGAAGGCCTCTCAAACTTGTAACTGCTTGGCTGTGGCCTCGCCTTGGCCCTGGTCTGCAGTTTATTTCATCATTTGTCTGTCTTTGGGAAATTTGTTGATTACTGAATGCACAGAATGATACTAAGTGTAGGTTTTAGATCTTTTGGCCCATAGAACACATCTTTCTTCATGTTTCTCAACTTGAATTTTATTTTAAATCTGTTTCTTTTGTCTTCTCATTCTTGGTCATGAGTTCACATTTAATAAGTTAACTAATAACTAACAGGAAAATGTTAATGAGGCTACTATAATTACCTTATATAATTTAAGGACACATATACCATTTTTAACATTAGATTGGATAACAAGTAATTTTTTGGGGGGGGAGTCTTTTTAATTTAATATACCTAATTTAAAAATAGCAACAAAACTAGTAAGTAAATATTTGAAGGTTACAGCATCTTAAAATCTAGTGTCTTTAAGTTTAAAATACAATAATTACCTACAAGAAGGGCTGCTGCTCAGGTGTGGCAGAGTTTTGTTCAACCTGAACAACCCCTTTGCTTGGGCTGCACCTGGCAGTGCTCCAAAGAAGGGCAGTACAATAGCAACAGAACTGGCAGGGCTTGTTGGATGGTGCCTCCTCACTCCCACAGGCCTGAGGGGACATAGCAGAGCTGGGTCACTCCATATCTATCGTAGCCTTTGTGGAGAAAATCAAGAATGTAGAGCCTCAGTGCTTTTGTAGCAATAACTCCAGCAGTGATTTTATTAGCCATTTTCTCTGAACCCTCTCTTGTCACTTTGCCCTTCACTTCAGGGTGCCACAAGAGGACAGTGTGTGATTATTAGTTGTCTCTATTCTGTCTTGTATGACTTTCTCATAAAAATTAAAGGATGATGTAAAGCAGTACCTCTTATACCATAGTTAAATTGCATATAGACCTTTTGTATCCAGTTGTTGCCTTAACACATTTTAAAAAGTGGACGAAAGCCGGGCATGGTAGCACACGCTTGTAATCCCAGCATTTGGGAGGCTGAGACTAGAGGATCTGGGTTGTCGGCCAGCCTCAGCTACCTAGTGAGGCACTCCACAACTTAGTGAGACCCTGTTTCAAAATAAAGAATAAAAAAAAAAAAAAAATTAGGGCTGGGGGTATAGCTCGAAGGTAGAATGCCCCTGGGTTCCATCTCCAGTATCTTAAAAAATAAAATAAAAAGTGGATGAGCTGGGTGCAGTGGCACACAACTGTAATCCCAATACTTGGGAGGCTAAAACAGGAGGATTGCAGATTTGAGGCTAGCCTCAACAACTCAGTGGGACCCTCAGAAACTTAGCAAGACCCTGTTTCAAAATAAAAAATAAAAAGAGTAGAGGTAGACTGACCCTGGGTTCAATCACCAATTCCAAAAATAAGAAGAAGAATGGAAAATGTTCCTGGCTTTACTCCCCAGTACTACACACACACACACACACACACACACACACACACACACACAACCACACACACAGGACACAAAGTGGATGATACTGTGTTCATGTGTTCAGATTAGTTATCTCTGGATTAGGAATCATAGGTAGCTTTCTTGTTTTTTTTCCTTTATAGTTTGCTGTTTCTCTAACACTTTCACAGAGGACATAGGGAAGAAAATTATATAAATGTTTGAGGGACTCTCTTGTTTTGGATTGACATATAGAAAATATTTAAAAAGCCATAATATCCTTGGTTAATGGTGATGATCAGTATAGTTCCAGGATGGCATAATTATCAAATGTTATTAGCACATAAATTTGAGTATAATAAACCAGCCAAACTAGCTCAGCATAGGACTTTAAGAAAAGAGCATTCCCTTTCTTTTTGTGCTCTGTAGATTGCTACAAAGTCCACTGTTGACCAAGTTGGTATACATGTTCTATCCAAATATGAGTTTCATTGGATGTGGCACCAAAGGGTTCTTTTCAGACTATTTTCATACAGTTAATTGAATATACTTCATAATTAAAAGTAAAATGTAAGCCGGGCGTGGTGGCGCACGCTTGTAATCCCAGCATTCGGGAGGCTGAGACCGGAGGATCTGGGTTCGCAGCCAGCCTCAGCTACCTAGTGAGGCACTCCGCAACTTAGTGAGACTCGGTTTCAAAATAAAGAATAAAAAATAGGGCTGGGGGTGTAGCTCGGAGGTAGAATGCCCCTGAGTTCAATCCCCGGTACCGCAAAAAAAAAAAAAAAAAAAAAAAAAAAAAAAGTAAAATGTAAAATTTTAGTTTTTACATCACATAAGATTTCAATTAGCTTGCTAACTTTAACACGGGCTGAGGCAAATATCACCAAAAACTATGACTCAGGTCATCTTAGAAGCTTCACATACAACAGTGAAGCTTTGACAGTAGCCAAGTAAACTAGTGTTATCATATATACAAGCTTTGGGTTACCATTTTCCTAATTTCTAAAGGCCATATATACATATATGATTGTCCCTAATATATCACTGTGCAATACAGCAAACCTGAGCTAAGAAAATGTGTAACTTGTGCCGGGCGTGGTGGCGCACGCTTGTAATCCCAGCATTTGGGAGGCTGAGACCGGAGGATCCAGGTTCGTGGCCAGCCTCAGCTACTTGGTGAGGCAATCCGCAACTTAGTGAGACCCTGTTTCAAAATAAAGAATAAAAAATAGGGCTGGGGGTATAGCTCGGAGGTAGAATACCCCTGAGTTCAACCCCCAATACCGCAAAAAAAAAAAAAAAAAAAAATGTGTAACTTGTGATGCCAAGGAGTCATGTTAAGAAATAAGGAAGAACACTTGTAATCCTAGTACTTGGGAGGCTGAGATAGGAGGATCTGGCCAGCCTCAGCTACTTAGTGAGGCCCTCCACAATTTAGTGAGACCCTGTTTCCAAATAAAGAATAAAAAAATAGGACTGGGGAGGTAGAATGCCCCTGGGTTCCATCCTCAGTACCAAAAAAAAAGAAATAAGGAAGATGTTTTTGGAGAAACTACTATTATCCATTTAAGATATTTCAAAGTATTATGTATGGTTTTAGAGATTCTTGAACTTAGGTGAGAAGAGTGAAATCTGTCTACTGGAAAGAGAAAAGTAGGGCTTGATTTTTCAAAAACTTAAAAAAAGCAAATTCTTTTAAATACTTCTTATCAAAGGAAAAATCGATTAAAAATGACTCCAAGCCAGTTGCAATGGCACATCCTGTATGCCTTAGTCCCGGGCAGTTGGGAGGCTGAGGAACATTGCAAGATCTTATCTCTAATAATAATAACAAATTATTCTCACAGCATCTGGTGTTGTAACCCAGTGGTAGAATGCATGCTTTGCATGCATAAGGTTCCAGGCTCAGTCTCCCCCTTCCCCCCTAAAAAAAAAAAGAAAACCTTACACAATTTTTTTTTCTTCCGGTACTTTATTTTAAAACAGGGCCTCACTAAGTAGCTGAGGCTGTCCACAAACCTGTGATCCTCTTGTCTCAGCCTGCTAAGTACTGGGATTACAAACGTGCACCACCATGCCCGGCTAAATAATTTCATTTTTTGCAAAAACATTGACCTTTGGCAAGGATTATAGCTACCAGCAACCCCATAATCAAAGAACCAATTATGCCCCAGTACCACATATACAAAAAAAAAGAACCAATTATGATTAGTAACAAGGTCATTACTCTGATAGTAAAATATGAGAACAATCATTGCAGACTATTCTTAGTAAAATAAATATTTCCAATTTTCTTTTGGATGATCAGTAGCCAAGCTATCAACTGTTACAATCTCAGAAAAATTAGAGCTAAGATGTTTTACCAGTTTGAGTAAGACAGCAGTAGAGATTTTAGAGCTTCTAAAATTAAAAGTTTTCTCATTCTTAACTCTTTAGGAGACATAAAATTCATGGTAGGTCTTTTATATTTTTAATGAGATACACGGATTTTTATTGCCATTTCTACTTCATGTTTATAATAATTTTCATTTTCAGTGCATTTGAGTTCATTCATTTACCTACAGCAGCCCTTTAATCTGTTTTTGAATCATTAAGCCATCACAATGTCTCCAGTGTTCTAGGAGTTAATATTACCATTACAGGATTCTTTAAAATTGTCTTATCCCTGTCATAAGCTTAAGGTGGCGACTTCAGTTCAGAGTTTACCAGCTTAGTATGAGCAGTGGTGCAGCTTTCTTTGCTGAAGATGTTCAGCAAATGGTTTCAAGTGGATAAGTCAGTGGGTCATGGATGTTTGCAAATCGTGTATGCATCCTACAGACCAAGACTTTATTGAGTTCTGGGAATACAAAGAGGGAAGGATTAAGCTGGTAAGACAAAATAGAAAAAAAAACTATTACACAGTTTGTTAAATGGTGTTATCAGAGTTTTCATGTTCTGTTAACGTAGAGGTGGGCTCCGTTCCTTGGCATGTAGAACAGGAAGAAGGTTATAGGGGAGAAGTCCTTGGCAAGGATGACCCCTGGGCTGGTCTTGAAGAAGGCCAAGTGAGGATGCTGCAGGGAGAACTTCTGCAGGGCAAGTGAAAGGATATCAGATTTGGTGTCTTTGCTGAAGGACTTTTCTCGGCTAGGAAAACATCAGAAAGGCAGGGTCCATCTCTGTAGCTCTTATTGAAACAGTGGAGATGTGCTTGGGGAGGTGGTCCTCCAGAAATTAGGGAACTGAGCCTATTGTTAACTAGGCTGATATTCATATGTTTGAATGAGAAGTTACAGGTGAGTAATGTTTGTTTTTATTTCCCAGGAATGATTTTTACTTTTTCCCTTTCTTCCTGTTTTATCTCACTGTGTGATTAATATTGCCCTATTGGCTCACTATTGTATGACAACGATAGTATGGCTAAATTATCTGATTCAGAGAAGTGGGATCATAGTGTTATTTTACAACCGATACTATTCATAAACTTGCATTCCTACTCAGGGGCCTCTTAAGAGGGATGTCAGACCACAAAGTTTTAAAGTAAATGTGATAAATTCTGTTTTAACAAAGTAGTTGAACACTTATATTGAAGAAATGAATGTAGCACTGCTTCTAACATTTGGCTAAATTTAACCCCTTCAGTTTGGCGAGTTCATCAGACTGCACAGGTGGTGAGTGGCAAACCCATGACTATTTGAGTAACTGTCCCTCAATGTTACAAGATGAGGAACTTCTCAGTTACAAAATGCTGTGATTCCATGGGATACAGATCATTATCTTCTGAGAGATAGAAACCAGAATTGCTTCTTACTTGAGTTTTCTTGTGTTAATAAAAAGGCTCACTGGTGCTATTCTATCTACAGGGCGGCAATCACGGTTTGTTTGGAAACAGCACAGCACAATCGAGAGGCCTGCACACACCAGTGCAGCCACTAAGTTCTTCTCCTAGTCTCCGGGCGCAAGTGCCTCCCCAGTTTATCTCCCCCCAGGTAACTTTATGTTTCTGAAATTCAAAACTTAAAATTATTCACCTAACTACCAGTTGTTAACTGATTGGATTTGTGAGCATGAAGGAAATAGCTACTAGTCTGAAATGGGGAAAATCTGATACTATGTTCAGAATATCAGATTTCTTTTTAAGCCAGGCGTGGTGGCACACACTTTTAATCCTACTTCTTAGGAGGTTGAGACAGGAGGATTGCGGGTTCACAGGCCAGCCTCAGCTACTTAGTGAGGCCCTCCACAACTTAGTGAAATCCTATTTCAAAAGAAAGAATAAGAAATAGGACTGGGGGTGTAGCTCAGAGGTAGAATGTCCCTGGCCCCAGTACCACCAAAAAAAAAAAAAAAAAAAAAGAGTTTCTTTTGTTTTTGTTTTGTTTTGGTACTGGGGGTTGAACTCAGATATGTTCTATCTCCAAGCTACCTTTTTGAGACCTTGTTTCAAAATTAAATAGGGGTCAGATGTGGTGGCGAACACTTGTAATCCCAGTACTTGGGAAGCTGAGACCAGAGAATCTGGGTTCACAGCCAGCCTCAGCTACTTAGTGAGGCTCTCCACAACTTAGTGAGACCCTGTTTCAAAATAAAGACTAAAAATTAGGGCAGAGGATATAGTTCGGAGGTAGAATGCCCCTGGACTCAATACCCAGTACCACAAAAACAAAAGAAAGAAAAAAAAAAATGGAACAGGGCTATCAGCCCTATTTAATTTTTATTTTGAAAGAGAGTCTCACTAAATTGCTGAGGGTGGTGCTAAATTGCTGAGGCTGGCTGCCAACCCACAGTTCTCCTGTCTCAGCCTCCCAAGTACCACCACACCTGGCATATTTTTTTATTATTATTATTGCATCATACATACAAAGTTGATGTTTTTGCTTGAGAAGCATTATGATTGTATTCCTTTTGAATCTCATTATCTCTAATACTATATTGATTTTTCAAATTATACTATAATTAAATAGTGAACTTATTCACTATATTTATTCACATTTCGAATGTGGCAACATTCAAAAGATGGTTGCCTTCAAGGATTTACCTGCAGGTAAACAAGGCAATTGTCAGATTCTGAGTTTTACTGAAGAAATTTGAAGAACTGTATGCTAAGATAATGAGTAGATGATCTGGGATAGTTTTAGAGCTCATGAAAAGGCAGCTAGTCTTGGGCTGCAGTCTTATTCTTAGAGTAGCTTCATGTAGGTTAGTCTCTAGGTAGCCTGGGATCCTTTTAGGTCTGCTTCTTAGGGGGAAATGTGCAATGTGGTTTTGGGAGGAGGTGACATGTAGGTGAGAGATTTGTGCTAGTCTCCCACACACTCTTCTAGAGCAGAATTGTTAGCAGATAGTGTGATAAACGTCATTTGGAAATGTTTAACAGAGTTTGGGAAATTGGGTGAGACACCACACTAACAGTGACATTTAAACTGGGTCTTGAAAAATGAGTAAGTTTTCTGGGCATAGCCAGATTAAAGAGGCCTTCCAAGTAACAGGATCCTCATGTTCAAAGGGCATAAATATCCAGAGGAATGTGGCACATTCGGGAAAATATAGTTAGTTTGAGGGATTGGTTTGAGCTGATTAAAGCATATGTTTATATGTGCATGCTGTCTAAAATGGAATGGGAAGAAACCAGATGGGGAGTTTGGCACCAAATCTGGCAAAGCTTTATTGGCCTTGCTCAGACATTTAGGGTGTGTTCTATATGCCAACCCTTGCCAGCCTGGTTTGTAATCAGTTATCTCGGCTACTACTTAAAGTCTTTCCCAAACTGGGCACAGTGGCACACACCTGTAATTCCAGTACTTGGGAAGCTGAGACAGGAGGATCGCAGAGTGTGCCCTAGTGTTCTCTCGTTTACCATGTGATCTTCATGGGTGTCATTCTTTTGAGCCTCATTCATGCTAGGCACTTGCCCTGCTAATGAGCTGTACTCTCAGTCCATGTTGATTATTCTTAATGATGTTTCATCAGGTATGTTTACCTTGATTTACTTAACACTTTCTCCCCTGTTATTAGGTATTGTTTCTAATTTTTCACTGTTAAAAATAATGCTGCAAGCCAGGTGTGGTGGCGCACGCTTGTAATCCCAGTACTAGGGAGGCTGAAACAGGAGGATCCGGGTTCATGGCCAGCCTCAGCTACTTAGTGAGGCCCTCCGCAACTTAGTGAGACCCTGTTTCAAAATAAAGACTAAAGATAGGGCTTAGGACATAGCTCGGAGGTAGTATGTTCCTGGGTTCAATCCCCAGTACCGCAAAAAAAATGTGTGTGTGTGTATATATATATGTATATATATATAAACAAAAATAATACTGCAGCTGGGCATGGTGACGCACACTTATAATCCCAGGACTTGGGAGGCTGAGACTGGAGGATCCGGGTTCTTGGCCAGCCTCAGCTACTTAGTGAGGCCCTCCGCAACTTAGTGAGACCCTGTGTCATAATAAAGAATAAAACCCGGGCGTGGTGGTGCATGCTTGTAATCCCAGCATTCGGGAGGCTGAGACCACAGGATCCGGGTTTGAGGCCAGCCTCAGCTACCTAGTGAGGCACTCCGCAACTTAGTGAGACTCAGTTTCAAAATAAAGAATAAAAAATAGGCGCCGGGCGTGGTGGCGCACGCTTGTAATCCCAGCATTCGGGAGGCTGAGACCGGAGGATCCGGGTTCGCGGCCAGCCTCAGTTACTTAGTGAGGCACTCCACAACTTAGTGAGACTCGGTTTCAAAATAAAGAATAAAAAATAGGGCTGGGGGTGTAGCTCAGAGGTAGAATGCCCCTGAGTTCAATCCCTGGTACCGCAAAAAAAAAAAAAAAAAAAAAAAAAAAAAAAA
>PVLC010046074.1:0-11561 GCA_004027655.1 Graphiurus murinus | reverse complement strand
TTTTTTTTTTTTTTTTTTTTTTTTTTTTTTTTTGCGGTACTGGGGATTGACCTCAGGGGGATTCTACCTCCGAGCTACACCCCCAGCCCTATTTTTTTATTCTTTATTTTGAAACCGAGTCTCACTAAGTTGCGGAGTGCCTCACTAGGTAGCTGAGGCTGGCCTCGAACCCGGATCCTCCGGTCTCAGCCTCCCGAATGCTGGGATTACAAGCGTGCGCCACCACGCCCGGCTCCTATTTTTTATTCTTTATTTTGAAACCGAGTCTCACTAAGTTGCGGAGTGCCTCACTAGGTAGCTGAGGCTGGCCATGAACCCGGATCCTCCAGTCTCAGCCTCCCAAATGCTGGGATTACAAGTGTGCGCCACCACGCCCTGCTTATTCTTTATTTTTGAAACAGGGTCTCACTAAGTTGTGGAGTGCCTCACTAGGTAGCTGAGGCTGGCCGAGAACCCGGATTCTCTGGTCTCAGCCTCTCAAATGCTGGGATTACAAGCATGCACCACCACGCCCGGCTAAAAAGCTAGCTTTAATAAAAGGCCCTAAGCAAATTAATGAAATCCTGTTTCAAAATAAAAAATAGCCAGGCGTAGCCGGGCGTGGTGGCGCACGCTTGTAATCCCAGCATTCGGGAGGCTGAGACCGGAGGATCCGGGTTCGCGGCTAGCCTCAGCTACCTAGTGAGGCACTCCGCAACTTAGTGAGACCCGGTTTCAAAATAAAGAATAAAAAATAGGGCTGGGGGTATAGCTTGGAGGTAGAATGCCCCTGAGTTCAATCCCCAGTACCGCAAAAAAAAAAAAAAAAAAAAAATAGCCAGGCGTGGTGGTACATGCTCGTAATCCTAGTATCTGGGAGGCTGAGACAGGAGGATCCCAGGTTCGTGGCCAGCTTCAGCTACTTAGTGAGATCCTCTGCAACTTAGTGGCACCCTGTTTCAAACTAAAGAATAAAAAAAATAGGACTGGGGATGTAGCTAGGAGGTAGAATGCCAATGGTTCAATCCCCAGCACCAAAAATAAAATAAATAAATAAAAAATAAAATCAGGCTAGGGGTGTAGCTCAGAGGTAGAGTGCCCCTGGCTTCAATCCCTAGTACCACACATGCACAAAATGGTTATTGGGAACCAGGTATGGTGGGATGCCCCATTAATTCCACTGACTCTGGAATCTGAGACAGGAAGATAGCAGATTTGCGAGTACCTGTGTAACTTAGACCCTGTTTCTTTTTTTTTTTTTTTGCGGTACTGGGGATTGAACTCAGGGACATTCTACCCCCGAGCTACACCCCCAGCCCTAGTTTTTATTCTTTATTTTGAAACCGAGTCTCACTAAGTTGCAGAATGCCTCACTAGGTAGCTGAGGCTGGCCGCGAACCCGGATCCTCCTGTCTCAGCCTCCCGAATGCTGGGATTACAAGCGTGTGCCACCACGCCCGGCTTAGACCCTGCTTCAAAATGGAAAGGGTTAGGGGTGTTGCTCAGAGGTAGAACATTCCAGGCTCAATCATCAGTAATACACACACGGAACACAGACACAATTATTGGGGTGGAGCCTGGGGGTGTAGCTCAGTGGTGGGATGCTCCTTAGCATGTGTGGGGGGCCCTGGGTTCCATCCCTAGTACCACACACACACACACACACACACACACACACACACACACACACGCACACAATTATTGCATCTTTCTTTTATTTTAGATGAAATGCATGCTCATTAAAAGAAAAACTTGAAGAGGTAGAAGGTTAAAACCTACCTACAAGCCAGGCGTGGTGGCATACTCGTAATCCCAGTACTTGGGAGGCTGAGACAGGAGGATCACAGGTTGGAGGCCAGCCTTGGCAACTCCTCGAGACCCTCAGCAACTTAGCGAGACCCTGTTTCAAAATGAAAAATAAAATAGGGCTGGGGGGTAAGCTTGGAGGTAGAATGCCTCTGGGTTCAACCCCTGATACAAAACCAAAACAAACTACCCACAACTGACAACCCCGGCTCCTCTGCCTGCACACAGCTGAAGTCTTGCTCGAGGTGTGATTCCGTGTCCCCGGTCTTGCCACTTCTCATTCCTGGTGCGGCACTTGGGGTCCGCTCTGTGCCACCAGACCTGCTGTTTTCGCAGGGTCCCTTGGAAACAGCTGAGTTGAAGTTTCATGTACAGTGTGGAGTCGCCAGAGCCAGGGGTGCAGGTGGGCAGGAAGGGGGACCAGCCCAGGAAAGGGGCACAGGCCCCAGGTGACCACGGCCCCGAAGCAAACCTCCCGGCCCCGGGACGTGGGCAGGTTCCACATGGACCCAGGGCAGCTTGTGTGTGGGGGGGGGGCAGCGGCGCCAAGCCGGGGACTGCCTGGCAGGGTGCTGATGGCGGCCCAGCAGGTGCCTGGATCCCCACGGACACCCGGCGTTGATGGGCTGAGATGGCCCTCCGTGTGCCAGGAGGGCGGTGGGGGCCAGCAAGTCTGGGGAGATGTGTACCCGGAGTGTGTGCTGATGAGAGTCCCTTCTCTCCCAAGTGAGAGAGCTCGGCACCCTCCTGCATCCTCTTACACTGTGGGGGAGCCCTCCGCGGCTGGCCCGCCCCTAAGCCATGCCCCCCCTTCTGCAGGGATCGACCACAAGACGACCACCATCCTGCTGGACGGCCGGCGGGTGAAGCTGCAGCTCTGGTGAGTGGGCCGGCGGCCTAGCCCTGTGGCCTTGCCCAGCTTGGCCGGCGGACTCCCCTGAAGGAAGGACGGAGCTGTTCTTGGGGTCTGCTGAGGCCCGTGCAGGGCGGGCTGTCCTCTCTCCAGCCTCCTGCTTCTCCCCTGGTGCTGCAGGGCTGAGGACCAGGGTTCCCTCTGCTCTCTCCATGCCCAGCAGGGTGGGCCTGGGGGGCCTCTGAGAGGCCAGGACGCCTCTCCCTCCCCCTGGGCCCTGGACTGGGTCTCCTTGGTCTCCCGGGTGGCGGCTATGAGGTTCCGGTTTCCCCTCCAGCTCGGGGCTGGGAGCTATGTATTTCCTGCCACCACAGTCCCAGGCCGGTCCAGGGCCCACTGGCTCCAGGGCCGGCACACTTCCTTTCTTACCTGATGGCGCCAGCCCACCCCCAGCCACAGGCGCCTCCAGTGGGTGGGGTCCCTGGGGCCAGCCGAGAGAGCGTCTCTCAGTGTCCCCAGCCCCTGTCCTCTGAGTGTGGTGGAACTCCTGTCTCCAATCCGAATCTGGTGTGGGCTGCCCAACTTCTAAACTTCAGCGCCCTGGACCCCAGCTAGACCCCAGAATCGTCTTTGACACTTTTCTTCCTCTCGTCCCCACGAGGGGCCTTTGGCCAGCTTGACACCGATACCCCTTGCTACCTCTGCCTGCCCCTCTTTCTCAGCTCCTCGCTGTCCTCTGTCTGCCCCCTCTGTGCCCCCAGAGTCCTCAGGGGTCCCACCATGCTCAGAGTCCACCCAGATGCCCGCAGGAGCTGGAGGCCTGCCTGAGTGTGGCCAGCCATAAGCTGTGTCCACGCGGATGCCTTCGCAAGTCACACCCCTGGACGTAGTCCTCCCCGCCACCTGCCGCCGGCCACACCTCCACTTCATCCGGGATCTGCAGAGGGGCCGGCATTCTCTGTCCTCCACAGAGGCCAGCAGATTGCCTCCGAGTCCTGCTGCCTCCGTGCCCACGAACTCTAGCAAAGCATAAACAGGTTCTGTTGAGACTGGTCCTTGGATTCTTGACCGATTTGCCTTTCAGAAGATTGAGGTGCTCATTCCCAAGTCCTTAGCAGTGGCCAGGGTCTTCCCCCACCCCAGTCCCAGGTCCTCCTCTGAGGTGTGGGGTTGGACACCAGCTGCAGGTGGCATGCAACAAAAACAGCAAAGCCAGCCAGGCGTGGTGGCACACTCCTGTGATCCTAGGACTTAGGAGGCTGAGACAGGAGCATTGCGGGTTTGAGACCAGCCTCAGCAACTTAGCGAGGTCCCTCAGCAACTCAGCAAGACCCTGTTTCAAAATAAAAGATAAAATAGGGCTGGTGGTGTAGCTTGGAGGTAGAATGGCCCTGGGTTCAATAGCTGGTGTGTGTGCTCACTGCATCCCCTCAAAAAAAAAGGAAGGAAGGAAGGAAGGGAAGAAAGGGAAGGAAGGATCCAGAAAACAGTGCCCACTGTCCCAAGAAGCACCGCTGTGAGCTGGGACTCAGCCCCTGGGGAGCATCTTTCTTTATCTTAACACCACTCTGGCACCCCTGTGTGCTGTCCTGTGCATAGCTGGGGCCTGGTGCCTTCCTTTCATTGATCAATTAGGGACACATCAGAGCGGGGGGCATTGTGTGATCTGCTCATGGTGTAAACGGAAGTCAAGGGTCCTGCCCACTCACTGTGATGTTTCTCCCAGTGTAGACTAAAATTCCTTACTATACAACCTTATCTCTGATTAAGCTAAAATTCAAAAACCTACGGTAGATTTATTTAAATGTTTGAGAATCAGCCGGGCGTGGTGACACATGCTTGTAATCCCAGCATTCAGGAGTCTGAGACCAGAGGATCCGGGTTCGGGGCGAGCCTCAGCTACCTCGTGAGGCACTCTGCAACTTAGTGAGACCCTGTTTCAAAATAAAGAATAAAAAATAGGGCTGGGGCTGTAGCTCGGAGGTAGAATGCCCCTGAGTTCAATCCCCAGTACCGCAAAAAAAAAAAAAAAAAAAAAAAAATTGAGAATCATGTTAAACCCATCCCTGTTTTGTGTGTGTGTGTGTGTGTGTGTGTGTGTGTGTGTGTGTGTGTGTGTGTTACTGGGGATTGAACCCTGAGGCATTCTACCTCTGAGCTACATCCCCAGTCCTATTTCTTATTCTTTATTTTGAAACAGGGTCTTACTAAGTTGCAGAGGGCCTCAACTAAGGAGCTGAGGCTGGCTGAGAACCTGGGATCCTCCTGTCTCAGCCTTCCAAGTATTGAGATTACAAGCGTGTGCCCCCATGCCCGGCTCCATCCCCGTTTTTCTAGTTTGACTTTTTAAATGAGTTCGAAAAGGAATGAGCCCAGAAGGCCATCCTATGACCCAGCTTGCTGCAGAAGATGCAGGATGGGTTTTCTGGGGTTTCGAACTTGCAGCCACCACAAAACGACTTGCCGCAGCTCCACAGCTTGAGGACCTGGCTGGCGGGAAGGGCACCGACTTCCCCTTAACTGTCTTCAACGTGTTTTCCAGGGACACATCGGGGCAGGGAAGATTTTGCACCATATTCCGCTCCTACTCGAGGGGTGCACAGGTAATGAGACATCCCGAGCCTGGGGACCAAACAGGTTTTGAATAATAACATTAAAAATGCTTAGTCCTGGGTTCAATAATAACACTAAAAATGCTTAACCCTAAGTCCAATCCCCAGCACACACACACAAAAAAGTGATGAACTGACCATGTTTTTTAATGGGTAATTGGAGGGTAAGGCAGTTAGGCTTGTGTATAATTTGAGGGGAATCTGGAAATGTGTAGTATTTGCTGGCTTAAGCCTTTCCACATCAGAGATACATGAGTATGTATGAGTTCTGATGTGTGTGTACATGCATGTGTTCACATGAGCTGTGTTATCATGAGCTCTGGTGTGTGTGTACATGCATGTGTTCACGTGAGCTGTGTTCTCGTGAGTGCTGGTGTGTGTGTACATGCATGTGTTCACGTGAGCTGTGTGTGCATGTGAGCACTGGTGTGTGTCTACATGCATGTGTTCACGTCACCCATGTTCTCATGAGTGCTGGTGTATGTACATGAATGTGTGTATGTGAGCACTGGTGTGTGTATATGCATGTGTTCACATGAGCTGTGTGTGCATGTGAGCACTGGTGTGTGTGTACATGCATGTGTTCGTGTGAGCTGTATTCTCCTGAGTGCTGATGTGTGTGTACATGCATGTGTTCGTGTGAGCTGTGTGTACATGCATGTGTTCGTGTGAGCTGTGTGTGCATGCACGTGCATGTCTGTACTGAGCTGCCTGTGTGAGCACCTGACGTATCTGTGAGCTCACTCCATCCAGGGTGTAGGCTGCCTCCTCCTGGAGCCGTGATTCCTGCAACGTTCCACACCCAGCTTCCCTGGAGTGGCTCACAGATGCGCCTTCTCTTCCTCAACCCACCTTGACGCTTGAGGGTTTATCTATGAACTTATGAAATGCCATTGCAAGGGATCATATAACTGCTACGTTGGTAGATAAATCAGAATCACACACTTGATGTTAAAGTAAGTCAAGCAGCTACTGACTGAGCTGGCTGTGTGTCTCGGCTGAACAGCCGCACGCCCAGTGGTCGTGCCTGCGTGGCCCTGAGTGCCCTGCCTCTGTGTTCTGCATGTTAAGCCCTCGTCCTCTCCCCAGGGCGTGATCCTGGTCTACGACATCGCAAACCGCTGGTCTTTCGACGGCATCAATCGATGGATCAAGGAGATTGAGGAGGTAGAGTACAGGGATGCCCCGCCCGTGTCCTGCGGCCAGGGCCGCAGCCCCCCAGAGGATGCACCACCCACAGCATGGCTGGGCTGGGACCCCAAGTAACCATGGAGAACCTCCAAAGCCCAAGAGTCTGGCTCCAGAGTGGCTGGGCCCCGGGGTTCCGCCTGCTTTGCCCCTGCTGCTGGAGCTGGGAGGGGTGGTGGACAGTGAGTACTAAGCCTGCAGTGTTAGGGTCCCATGGCTGCCATAGCAAATCACCACAACCCAGTGTCTTAAAACCAGACATTTATTTCCTTGCGGTTCCAGGGGCAGGAATCCAAAATCGAGGCATTGGCAGGGCTGTGTTTCCCGGAGCTCCAGGGGGTGGGGGTGGGGGTCTTCGCACCCTCCCAGCTTCCAGTGCTTGCAACTGTCCCGGTTCCCCTGAGCCCCGCACCCCTCCCTCCTCTCCTCCTCTTCTTATGAGGACACCAGTCATTAGAGCAGGGCCCACTGAATCCAGCACGACCCCATCTTAAAGTAATTACATCTGCAAAGACTCTGCTTCCAAATGAGGCCCCATCCTGAGGTTCTGGGAGTCGCTGTTCAAGCCAGGACACTCCTGGCGCCCACGACAGCAGAGCTCACACTCGTGACCCCCTTTCCTTGTCCCGCACGCTCCAGCACGCCCCCGGCGTCCCGAAGATCCTGGTGGGGAACCGTCTGCACCTGGCGTTCAAGCGGCAGGTGCCCACCGAGCAGGCCCAGGCCTACGCCGAGCGCCTGGGCGTGACCTTCTTCGAGGTCAGCCCTCTGTGCAATTTCAACATCACAGAGTCCTTCACGGAGCTGGCCAGGATCGTGCTCCTGCGCCATGGCATGGACCGGCTCTGGAGGCCCAGCAAGGGTAGGTCGGGAGGGCGGCCCGTGGAGGCCATTTGACAGTGGCCTGGACCTGTGAGCTCCCCGGACCCCGCTCGAGGCTACCATGTCCATTCTCAAAAAGTAAACATGTTTAATTTGAGGGAAATGGTTATTATGGCTTTGGGAGAACGCTCACGAGAAGAAAGGTGAGCGTGGTATGCACACCTGTAATCTCAGTACTTGGGAGGCTGAGACAGAAGGATTGCAAGTTTGAGGTCAGCCTCAGGAAGTTAGTGAAACCCTCAGCACCCTAGCGAGACTCTATTTTAAAAAAAAAAAAAAAGCAGGGTGTGGTGGTGCACGCCTGCAATCGCAGTAGTTGGGAGGCTGAGACAGAGGATGCAGGTCCAAGGCCAGCCTCAAAAAGTTAGTGAGACTTTCCACAACCTAGTGAGACTTTGTCAACAACCTAGCGAGACCTTGTTTCAAAACAACAAATAAGCCAGGTGTGGTGGCGCTCGCCTGTAATCCCAGTACTTGGGAGGCTGAGACAGAGGATTGCAGGTTCGAGGACAACCTCAGCAACCTATCGAGACCTTGTTTCAAAAACAAAAAATAGCTCTTGGTCCGGATGATCTCCCCTCACAAGTCTTCTCCCTCGAGTCCCTTACTTTCCTAAATAAAACTCCTGCCTTGCTGGGCATGCTGTCGCACGCTTGTAATCCCAGCATTCGGGAGGCTGAGACCGGAGGATCTGGGTTCACGGCCAGCCTCAGCTACCTAGTGAGGCACTCTGCAACTTAGTGAGACTCGGTTTCAAAATAAAGAATAAAAAAATAGGGCTGGGGGTGTAGCTTGGAGGTAGAATGCCCCTGAATTCAATCCCCAGTACCGCAAAACAAACAAACAAACAAACAAAAAAAACTCCTGCCTTTGTCCCTGACTGGCACGTGTTGAAATTCTTTTCACCACGGAGGCCAAGGACCCACAAAAAGGTATCATACTGACCTACAACATTACCATTGGCAAATTTTAAATAAAAATAACCCCAGTCCACAGTGGAAGAATATAGGAAAACCTCAATCCCATTTCTAAAAGGATAGGTCATTTACCATAATCACTGGGCAGGGAGAGCAAAAACCCATTCTCCAGCTGGGCGTGGTGGTGCACACACCTGTAATCTCAGTACTTAGAAGGCTGAGAAAGAAGGATCGCATGTTTGAAGCCAGCCTTGGTAACTTATCGAGGCCCTCTGCAACTCAGTGAGACCCAGTTTCCAAATAAGAATAAAATCGAGTTGGGGGTATAACTTGGAGATGCTTCTGGGTTTCATCTCCAGTACAAATAAAATAAAATAAAATAGGACTGGGGGTGTAGCTCAGAGGTGGAATACCCCAAGTTCAATTCCTGAAACTATACACACGCACACCAAAAAAAAAAAAAAAAGGGTTGAGGTTGTAGTTTGGAGGTAGAATACCCCTGGGTTGAAACACACACACACACACACACACACACACACACACACACACACACACACAGAGGTTTCCCGACCCCCAGAAGGGAGGGCAGGAGACGTGGGCCCCTAGTGGCTGGCCCCAGGCAGGGACAACTAAACCAAGCTCATCTCCCTCCTCCCCAAGTGCTGAGCCTGCAGGACCTGTGCTGCCGCGCTGTGGTGTCCTGCACGCCCGTGCACCTGGTCGACAAGCTCCCGCTCCCCACTGCCTTAAGGAGCCGCCTCAAGTCGTTCTCCATGGCCAACGGCCTGAACGCCAGGATGATGCACGGCCGCTCCTACTCCCTGACCACCAGCGCCACCCACAAGAGAAGCAGCCTCCGCAAAGCCAAGTCCAGTCGCCCGCCCCAGAGTCCACCCAAGCACTGCACCAGAAATGGCTGCAAGATTTCCTAGGGAAGACACCACCAAGAAACCCGCCCCCCGCTCCCCGAGAAGCTGGAGGAGGGAAGGCCATTCCAGACTCCAGAAACACGCTCCCCCTGCCCCGCCGAAGATACTGCTCTGGAGAGCGCCCTCCTGGGCCCTCCTGGCCGGCCACAGACACCTGGTGCGCGTGACCGGCCCTTCCCCGTGGATGTGCATGAAGCTCGCATTCTAGAACTGTGTTCACGAAGGGATGATGCTGACTCTGCCCCGCTCTCAATGTGACTCTTATCACGACCACAGCCCACTTCTTCCTTAAAGTAACCGCTATTTCGAGACCAGGGAGATGCGTGCGGTGTCCACGACCAAGGGACTTGGAGAAGCAGTGACAGACAGCGAGATGATCCAGTGTCGTCAGCGTTACAAGTGCGGCCTTTTTGTAAACCTCCTTTTCAGCGTCAAAGCACCAATTTGTAAACTTGGCCAGATGCAGAGATTATGTGCCACAGACCTGTGTGGTTTGGGTATGGAATGGATTTGATAAAGTTTTTGCTATGTTTACTACATTTTGGGATTAACAAGTGATTTATATACATATTTTTCTGTAAATCTACATCTTTTTGTACAAGGTGTTCTATAGGTTATGAAGCTACAGGAAGATATGCCAAAGATATCTCTAGTTACGTTGAACACAACAACGTAGTTTCAACAGATCAATCAGGAGAAAGCTGTTTCAGTAAAGAATGAAGTAAAAATACTATTCAAGAAAATATTTCTCAACAATAAAGCATATACTTGTTCCTCTCTTGGTAGAATTGTGGGCTATGTGGGTGTTCTTTTCTTTTTTCTTTCTTTTTTGGTACTGGGGCTTGAACAAAGGGCCTTCCTATCTCTGAGCTATACCCACAGCGTTTTTAAATTTTGAAACAGGGTCTTGCCAAGTTACTGAAGATCTCACTAAGTTGCTACGGCTGATCTTGAACCCACAATTCTCCTGCCTTGGCCTCCCAAGTATAGGGATTACAGGTGTGCACCACCAGTCCTGGCCAGGCTGGCTCTTTCTTTTTTTTTTTTTTTTTCGTTACTGGGGATTGAACTCAGGGGCATTCTACCTCCGAGCTATACCCCCAGCCCTATTTATTATTATTATTATTTATTTATTTATTTGTTCAGTACTGGGGATTGAACTCAGGGGCATTCTACCTTTGAGCTACACCCCAAGTCTTATTTTTTTATTCTTTATTTTGAAACCAAGTCTTACTAAGTTTCAGAGTGCCTCACTAGGTAGCTGAGGCTGGCTGCAAACCTGGATCTTCTGGTCTCAGCCTCCCACATGCTGGGATTACAAACATGTGCCACCACGCCTGGTTTGGGCTGGCTCTTTCTAACCCAGGTATCTTGTAGCTGTTTCTTCACCTGCTTTGAAGCCTGGTGTAGCCATTGCAGGTCGGGGACCATTCACAGTGCTGACCACAAGGCTTCATTTGTGACCTGTGTCACTTGTTGGAAAAAATTCCTGTTCCCCAAAAGAAAGGCAGAGAGAGAAAGTGGGAAGCACTGAAAACTAGCACCAGTTGGGCCTGTCTGTGAAGTATCAGAGAGGGGCCACTGTCTCCCTGGAGGCTGCACTGGCTTCTCGAAGGCCTGGGGTGCGGGGCTGTCTCCTGGTCCCGTGGCCCTTTGTCTTTCTGCGGTAGCTGGAGGTTGAGGGGGGATGGAACGCTGGGGTTAAACAGGAACATGTGGACTGGGGAAATGCTCAGGTGCCCTCCGTTTCCAGCAACGGTTCACAGGATTTACACAGTCCAAGGACCCCAAGCTCAGCAGCGACGCCTTTACCCAGAGACGACGGAGCACAGACGCCCTGGCCACGTGGGAGCGGGCGAGTGGCTGTGGCCCCCTGTGGACTCCCCGGGGGACAGGGGACGGTGCCTCCCCTAGGTGCAGCCTGCCTGGGAGGACCTCCTGACGGCCGCGCTCCACCAGCTCTTCCCCAGGTTTGTGACAGAGAGATGAAGAGGCGGAAGCCAGAAATGGAACTGTACCCCCAGTACTTGGGAGGCCGAGACAGGAGGATGGAAGGTTTTAGGCCAGACTCAGCAATATACCGATGCCTTATTTAAAAATAAAAAGGAAGCTGGGAGTGGTGGCGCATGCTTGTAATCCCAGCATTTGGGAGGCTGAGACCGGAGGATCCCGGTTCGAGACCAGCCTCAGCTACCTAGTGAGGCACTCTGCAAGTTAGTGAGACCTGGTTTCAAAATAAAGAATAAAAAATAGGTCTGGGGGTATAGCTTGGAGGTAGGATGCCCCTGAGTTCAATCCCCAGTACCACAAAAAAAAAAGAATAAAAAATAAGGCTGGGAAGCTGGGCGTGGTGGCGCACACTTGTAATCCCAGCATTCAGGAGGCTGAGACCGGA
>PVLC010046073.1:0-11561 GCA_004027655.1 Graphiurus murinus | reverse complement strand
TCATGGTCACAGCGCCCCAAAAGGCCAGATAAGTACAGAGCAGACATTTGCAAATATATGGCTTACATTCCATTTTCAGATGTTTACTTAATGTTTCATCATTGTCAGAGAGCTTAAGGGGGGTTTGGACTCTTCTGAAATCCAAGGGGGACCTGGGCTTCTGCATTCTAGTAGTATTTTAATTTTTCTATCCTTACATTTCTAAACAAACAAACAAACAAACAAACAAGGCCAAAGACGTAGCTCAGAGGTGGACCACCCTGGGTTCTATCCCCAATACCAAAAAGGAAAAACAAAACAAAGCATGATACCAGCAGCCATGGTTAGGAACAGGGCTCCCCCTGTAGACCCCCGGGCTGGGGGGGGGGGCACTCACCCACGGCTTGGTAGAGGGCCAGGAAGCCCTTGTGGAGGTGGGCATTCTTGTCCTGGGAGGAAGAGTGTGCCCGGAAGGTCAGCCGCAAACTCCGTCCTGAGGACACGAACTCCCTCTGCTCAGGGCTGCCCTGCTGACCGCAGAGCCGGCGGGGCTGCATCCCACTGCCTGAGATCTGCAGGAGGAGGAGTGGGGTGAATCTGCACCCCTGGTGATGCAGGGTCACCTCTGGACACGAGGTTGGCGTCCTCTGGGGCTCAGAAGCCACGCTTGCTGGGGTTTCCTCAAGAGGTTTCTTGTCCCATGACCACAGACTGGAATAGCTCCGTAGCCTACCATAGTCACCCTGCAAAAATTCACTGTATTTTCCTATTTTCAAGAAGATCCTTGGGAACTCCAGGGTTCCCGCCAGAGTGATTTGGAATGTAAGTTCTGAGAAGACACAGTCCCTGGTGCGAAGTGAACAGGCCTCCAGCATCTGGGCTTGGAATCAAAGAATATGTAGAAGTCCCTGCTGTCCAGCCTCACTGCCCACCCATTACTGTCGCTTCTTTTTCCTTTCCTTTCCCTTCCTTTTTTCTCTTCCCTCCCTCCCTCCCTTCCTCCCTTCCTTCCTTCCCTTTCCTTTCCTTTTTCTTTTTTGCTGTACTGGGGATTGAATCCCAAGTACTGGGATTACAAGTGTGAGCCACCACATCTGACTTCCTTTGGTGTGTGTGTGTGTGTGTGTGTGTGTGTGTGAGTGTGTGTGTGTGTGTTACTCGGTATTGACCCCAGGGGTGTTCTACCTCCAAGCCACATCCCAGCCCTATTGATTGATTGATTGTGGTACTGGGGATTGAACCCAGAGAATTCTACCTCCAAGCCACACACCCTTTTTATTTTTAATCTTGAAACAGGGTCTTGCTAGGTTGATGAGAGTTTCACTACATCGCTGAGGCGATCTTCCAACCTGTGATCCTCCTTTCTCAGCCTCCCTGGGCTTACAGGCCTTACAGTTTTTTTTGTTTGTTTGTTTGTTTTTCTGGGGTACTGGAGATGAACTCAGGGCCTTGTACATGTTAGGCAAGCACTCTACAGAGGTACATCCCCAGTCTCCTTTTACATTTTATTTTGAGACAGGGCCTCTCTAAGTTGCTCATGCTGGCCTGGAACGTGTGCTCTTCCCGCCTTGGCCTCCTGAGCAGCTGGGATTACAGGTGTGCACCCCTGTGCTGGGCGAGCTTGGCAAGTTCCTAGGGCAGGTTCTTTGTGGCTGTCCCTTTTGACGTCTCTCCTGCTCAGGTCCCTTCCCGTGGTTCCTCAGCTCCGGAGGTGACCGGGAGGGAGTTCCCTGGGCTCAGATTTGTGCTTTGTCTCTATTCTGGGCACCTAGCTTACCACTTGGCTCAGTTTCCTGACTTTCACATGGATCCACACACCTTCAGTTCTGGTTCTTGCTACCTCTCCATTTCCTTGTTCTCGACAAGTTTCAAGCTTCTTTCTTTTCTTTTTTTGGGGGGACTGGGGATTGAACTCAGGGGCATTCTACCTCCAAGCTACACTCCAAACCCTATTTTATTTTTACTTTTGAAGCAGAATCTCACTAGGTTGATGAGTCTCACGTCTTGCTGAGGCTGTCCTTGAACCTATGATTCTCCTGTCTCAGCCTCCCAAGTCCTGGGATTACAAGCATGGCACCACCACACCGGGCTTCTCAAGTTTCTTTAAGACTCCATCGGGCCCATCTCACTGTGTCACACTGATTAGGTAAAAGTTGGCATGATAAATTGCGCAGTCACCCCAAATGTCTTCTTCATTACGAGTTCCAGTACTGATCTTTTCTTTGGAATGTCAATGAACGCCACCTCCAACCTTTAAGACACAACAAGCATTTGGCCCAGGAACTATCCTCCATTGATCAACTTGTTGTAAAACCCTCCTGTCTTCTTTTTACTCCTTCTTAGAATCATCTGCTAAATAAAATCACTTAGGATATTAACTTGCAGGCAGAGTGAACACACAGTGAGCCACAGACCTGCGCTAAATTTCAGACTTTGCTTGGCTGCTGATTCCCCACAGGACATGGGAGCTTCTTTGTTTTTTTTTTTTTTTTTTTTTTTTGGAGGGAGGGATGGGGTACTAAGGATGGAAACTGGGGTGTTCTACCTCTGGGCTACACCCTCAGACCTATTTTATATTTTATTTGGAAACGGAGTCTCACCAAGTTTCTGATAGTCTCACTAAGTTGCTGAGGCTGGCTTCAAATCTGCGATCCTCCTCCTGTCTCAGTCTCCCAAGTACTGGGATTATAAGCATGTGCCACCACACCTGGCCTTTTTTTTTTTTTTTTTTTTTTGGAAACAGTGTCTCCCTAGGTTGATGAGAGTCCCACTATTTGCTGAGGCTGGCCTTGAACCTGCAATCCTCCTGTCTCAGCCTCCCAAGTACTGGGATGGTACCACACGTGGCTCCATGAAAGATTCTTCTTCTTTTTTTTTTTTTTTTTTTTTTTTGCGGTACTTAGGATTGAACCCAGTGGCATTCTACTTCTGAGCTATGCCCTATTTTTTATTCTTTATTTTGAGACAGGGTCTCACTAAGTTGTGGAGGGCTTCACTACATAGCTGAGACTGGTCTTGAACCTATGATCCTCCTGTCTCAGCCTCCCAAGTACTGGGATTACAAGCGTGCACCACCACGCCTGGCTTTCCACGGAAGCTTCTTTACCACTCAAGATCACTGTTTCTCCCCCTTTGAATGAGACTTCCTGTATAATGGTCTCTGAGGCTTCCTCAGGAAGGGCAGCACCTTGTCCTGTGGCCTCTCCAGTGTCTGCACCAAGCTGCGGTGAAGCATGAGACGAAACACCGTCCTGTTCAAAATTCATTGTCGAGTGACCCACTCACAGCGCAAGGTAAACTTAGGTTGCATTCAATCTCTCATTAATTCCTTCAACAAACACGTGTTGGTAGTGGACTGTGTGAGCTACACTGCTGGGTGCTGGGGCTGCAGGTGTGGTGAAGGCCTAGCTCTGCTTCCAAGGAGCCCACGGTCCAGCTGATGACCCTGGCAAGTATCAGGGAACTAGGTTACAGTGCGTGGGCCTCTGCATGTGAGCGCTGTGTGACTTGCTCTGGGAACAGCGAGGAGGAAGACTCCTATCCCTGAACTTGAACTCCCTCTGTGATAAGGGGAGAGGTAGGCTGGGATTCAAATTCTCCTTGATTTAAGAGGAACAGGGCTCAGGGTAGGTGCTCAACAGACATGAGCTGAATCAAATATATTCCTGGCCCACTAAATCTGAAGCAATAAATATACACATTTAGCTGGGCATGGTGGCACATGCCTGTAATCTCAGTACTTGGGAGGCTGAGACAGGAGGATCACAGGTTCGAAGCCAGCCTCAGCAACTCAGTGAGGCTCTCAGCAACTTATCTAAATTCTGTTTCCAAATAAAAAATAAAATAGATATGGGGGTGTAGTTCGGAGTAGGAGGCCCCTGGGTTCCATTCCCAGTTCCAAAAATTAAATAAACAAACAAACAAACAAACAAACCTGTTTATCTCCTCTCTGACCTCAAACCCCACCAAGATAACATCAAAGAGGTAAAATGGTATACATAATTGAGAAAAAAAAAAGTCAAATGAGAGTGGACAGCAGATAACAGGAGACAATAAATAACATTTTGGATGATGAAATGGAGATAGACAAGCCACAAACTGACTTTGCAGAGGTGGAAGCCAAGCTGGGCATGGTGGCCCATGCCTGTAATTCTAGTACTTGAGAGACAGACAGGAGGATCGCAGGTTCAAGGTCAACCTCAGCAATTTAAATTTAGCAAGACTCTGTTTCAAAAAATAGGGCTGAGGGTGTAGCTCAGAGGTAGTATGTCCCTGGGTTCAAATCCCAGTACACACACACACACACACACACACACACACACACACACACGGTGGAAATCAATATAAAGCAAGCAGGTTCTCATCACTGAACCTGGCAAAGTTTCAGCAATTGGGGGAGCCAAGAGCCTTGAGGATAAAGAAAGGTCAGGAAGAGGTCAACAGACAGAAAGACTGTGTCAGAAGACCTCTGAGTCCTGAAAATCAAAATGAAACCAGACAATCCTCCCCCTCAAAGAACTTCATCTTTTTTTTTTTTTTTTTTTTTTTTTGCGGTACTGGGGATTTAACTCAGGGGCATTCTACCTCCGAGCTATACCCCCAGCCCTATTTTGTATTCTTTATTTTGAAACAGGGTCTCATTAAGTTGCAGAGTGCCTCACTAGGTAGCTGAGGCTGGCCGTGAACCCGGATCCTCTGGTCTCAGCCTCCCGAATGCTGGGATTACAAGCGTGTGCCACCATGCCCGGCTAGAACTTCATCATTATTGACTCCTGGGAAACCCAACAGTTGGAGAAGAAAGGAAATTACTGTATACCACATGCTTGAATGTGACGATTTCAGAGTCTTAATAAAGCAAATAATGAAGATAGATTTAACCAAAAAGGGTACTACAAGCAAACTGAGAGAATGGGAGTGGGGAAATGTGGGTGGTAGAGGTCTAAAAGTTGGCCCTCATCTTTTTAGTTGGAAGCTAATAGAAACCGAAAATGAGAAATAATGAAAATGGATAGTAGACTAAAGATGAAAAATGAATAATAGAATAAGCGTGTTATTTACGTATACAGAGGTGAGTGCTGCTGAAACAGCTACATGCATTGGGAATGACCACGACCCCCCCTCAGGGGCAGCAGTCTGGGAAGAGTGGACTGCAGACTGCTGTCGCTCATGAAGGACACTGACTTTTAAAATATTTTGTGCATGTCTTCTCTTGACAGAGATAAACTGGAATCCAAAAGACAATGTAAAGTATTATTCTAAAAATGTCCTTATTCCTATCCGAGCATTGTGATACACACCTGTAATACCAGTACTTGGGAGGCTGAGACAGTAGGATCGCAGGTTCAAGGCCAGTCTCAGCAACTTTGTGAGACCCTGTCTCAAAATAGAAAGTAAAAAAGTCTGGGGAGGTAGCTCAGAGGTAGAACTCCCCTGGGTTCCATCCCCATGCCCCCCCCCAAAGTTCTTATTCTTTTTTCTTTTGTGGAACTGGGGATTGAACCCAGGGGTGTTCTTCTGTTTTTTTATTTTGAAATAGGGGCTCACTGAGTGGCTGAGGCTAGCCTCAAACGTACAATTCTCCTGTCTCAGCCTTCCAAGTTCTGGGATTAAAAGTGTGTGCTATGGTGCCCATCTAAAAATGCCCAAGTTGGGCATGGTGGTGCACACTTGTAATCCCAGTACTTGGGAGGCTGAGACAGGAACATCACCCAGCCTCATCTACTTAGTAAGGCCCTCTCCTCCAAGGTAAGCTTGATCTTTACCTGTCTGTCCAGGTATGCAACGATCCCTGAGCTCTCTCGCTACAGATCTGCAGTATTCCCGGGTCCCTCTGTAAGTCTTCAAAATGCAGCACCTGTCCTGCTGCCCTCTCTTTTGCCCTGTGAGACACAGATGGTAGCCAGGGCAGAGCCGCTGGTGGGACAGGCTGTGCCTCCCAGGTAAGCTGAGGTAAGCTGGGCACCAGGCCCCGACCTGTGCTCTTCAGCCTCCTCTGGGCGGGCGACTCACCTCCTGCTGCCCCCCCTCCCTCCCCAGAGCCCCGCAGCCCCCCAGCCCCCAGCTCACGGTGACAGAGTCCCCTTCACAGTCCGGGGATGGTTCCAGGTCCAAGTCCTGGAAGACCAGCCTCACGGCGAAGCCCTGTGGCGCCTGGATGGCGGTGCTGCTCTCCTGGCCTCTGAGATACGGCTTGGGGTACCCGGGGGATGTCAGCTGCTGGGGTAGCCGCTGGGCCAAAAGCACGGAGCCCTGGGTAGGGCAAGCCTGGAGGGCTCCCCAGAGGAGCAGCCAGCACCTGTAGAGGGGGGGTGAGCGGGGTGGATGGTATATGAAAGGGGACTGGTGTCACCGAGGAACTGAGGGAGCTGATCCACACGGGGTCCTCAGCTGTGACCCGGCCCTGGAGGCCTGGGCGCTACAGGTCCATTACCCTTCCCACCCAGGCCCTGTAGCTGCCTCTTCAGCCTGAGCTCCCCGGCAGAGCCTTCTGCCCTCTCCTGAAGGCATCTCCATTGCTCCTCTCCCTGGAGGGCCTCTTCTGAACAGGAGGGCTGCTCTGCTTCAGCCAGCCCCAGCCGGGACAGTCCAGGGCCAAAGAACCGTGTGCCCTAGCTCAGAGAGTGAGGCCTGACCCCCTCCAGGTTAGAAGGCTCCTGGAGGCCACAGGTATACTTTCCAGTTGCCTCTGGATTAACAGCTGTGTGTGTGTGCGTGTGTGTACACGCGCGTGCGCCCGTGTATGTGCCTGTGTGTGCGTGCGTGCGTGCGTGTGTGTGTGTGTGTGTGTTGTACACACCAGGCGGGTGACCTTCCCTTCGTCTACTCTTTCCTCCTCCTCTGGGCCTCTCCCGCCGCCCGCACACTCACATCTTGCCCGGGCAGCTTGTGGAGGGAGGGCTTCTCCAGAGATAGTTCCCTCGCTCTGGGACCAGGCAGCTGGAACCGAACATCCGGAACCTAGAGATCGTGGCCCAGGCCAGGCAGCCGGACGTGGGGCTGGAGAAGGCCCTGTGGGGAGGAGAGAGAAATTACTGGAAGTGAGTTAAGTAACTCTAGCCGAGTTCTCTTTTTTCTAATTCTCTGGGTTGAGCGCCACCTGCTGTCTGACTCGAGAATAGCTCCCTTACCACATCTTGGAGGAGACCGTGGTGGGAGGGCATCGACTTTTGATTCCTCCCTAATATTTAAAACTAATTCTTACCATGTGCCTGTATCACATGTGGCATGAGGACTCTTTGTGAGTTTGGCTGCTGCCTCTTCTTTTTATACTGGGGATTGAACCCAGGGGGGCTCTACCTCCAAGATATACCTCCAGACCTTTATTTTTTGATGTGTGTGTGTGTGTGTGTGTGTGTGTGTGTGTGTGTGTGTGTGTGTGTGTGTGTGTGAGAGAGAGAGAGAGAGAGAGAGAGAGAGAGAGAAACTGGGGATTGAACCCATAGGCATTCTACCTCTGAGCTACACCCCCACCTCTATTTTTTATTCTTTATTTTGAAACGGTCTCATTAAGTTATGGAGGACTTCATTAAGTAGCTGAGGCTGGCTGCGAGTCTGCGATCCTCCTGTCTCAGCCTCCCAAGTACTGGGATTACAAGCATGCGCCACCACGCCTGGCTTATTTATTTATTTATTTTAGATACTGAGGATTGAGCCTAGGGGCATTCTACCTCCGAGCTACACCCCCAGCCCTATTTTTGATTCTCTATTTTGAAACAGGGCCTCACTAAAGTAGCTGAGGCTGGCCACAAACCCAGATCCTCCAGTCTCAGTCTCCCAAGTACTGGAATTACAAGCATGTGTCACCACGCCCGGCTTATTTTTTTAATTTTTTTTTTTTTTTTTTGCGGTACTAGGGATTGAACTCAGGGGCATTCTACCTCCGAGCTACACCCCCAGCCCTATTTTTTATTCTTTATTTTGAAACCGGGTCTCACTAAGTTGCGGAATGCCTCACTAAGTAGCTGAGGTTGGCCGCGAACCCGGATCCTCCAGTCTCAGCCTCCCGAATGCTGGAATTACAAGCGTGCGCCACCACGCCCGGCTATTTTTTTAATTTTGATACAGGGTCTTGCTAAGTTGTTGAGTCTGGCCTCGAACCTGTGATCCTTCTGTCTCAGTCCCCTCAAGTACTGAGATTACAGGTTCTAGGCTAGGCGGCTGCTTTTAATCTGCCATAGTTCTTCCTCCCTGACCTTTTCATTACCACCCTGCGTCTTATAGAACTTGAAGTGTGTGACCCATGAACTCAGAGCCTCCCTTCTCTCCCTCCTCATCAAGAATGGGCGGATGTCATACACTTAGTCTTTTAAGTCCCACCCACAACCTCTGAGACGCCTTGTCTAGCACGGTCAGGGCCACAGTCCAACCCAGGTGTCCCTGTGTCTCCAAGGACTTGGCTCAACTGTCACTCAGAATTCTTAGGCAGATAGATACCTGGGGCCACGGCTGGGGTCAGAGGCTCCCTCGCTGCACCACTAAGAAGGACTGTCATGGTGTGGTAAGGGGGTCAGGAAGTCCTTGTGGAGATGAATGGAGGAAGAAGCCACTGGAAATGAGTAGCTAATCCTCAGAGGAAGCTGGTGAGCAGAAGGTTCTAGACATCTCTCTTTGAAGAATCTATGGCTTACTCCGTTTGCATGTAGTAACGAGGGTTTTCACCAAGGCAGCATGTTGTAGACCCCGACAGGGTAGGCTCTAGATCTTTGGTTCTTCCAGGCTTAAAAAGGTTTGGAAGCCAGACGTGGTGACACATGCTTATGATCCCAGTTCTTGGGAGGCTGAGATAGGAGTTCGGGGCCAGCCTCAGCTACTTAGTGAGACCCTGTTTCAAAATAAAGAATAAAAAATAGGGCTGGGGGTATAGCTTGAGGTAGAATGCCCCTGTGTTCAACCTCCAGCAACACACACACGCACGCGCACACACACACACACACACACACAGATTCCGGAGGGTCACAGTCCTTGGCTAGGAGGGGAAGGCAGAGTGATGGCGAGGACTCAGCTGCTCTCCCAGGCACAGTCTGGAGATGCACTTGCCCAACCCAAGCACCCCTGGGGTGGTCTCCTGCAGCCGCTTTTTGAGGAGTGGGCACCTCTGGCTGGCTTTCTTCCCTCCCCCGAGAGCACTGAAGCTTGCCCTCCTGTCTAACCTAAGGTCACGTAGAGCACCTGGGAGCCAGAGCTGCATCCCAGGGCTCAACAGAATTGCCAACCTCTTGGCCCATCTGTCAGGAGGAAACCGCCGCCAGCTCAGCTTAGGGTGGGGCAGTCCTCCCGCAGTGTGACACACCTGTAATCCCAGTATTTGGGAGGGTGAGACAGAAAGATCGCAGGTTTGATGCCAGCCTCAGAAACTTAGCAAGATCTTGTTTCAAAATTTTAAAAAATATATTATCATTATAAATATATTATATACATATATAATGCAAAAGATTTGAGCATGTAACTCAGAGGTAGAAGACCCCTGGGTTCAATCCTCAGTATAAAAAAAAAGTAGCTGAATTTTGAACTTTTTCTAACTTTGATGAGAGATATTTTCAGATTCAAGATGCTCAGCAAACCCAAAGCAGAATTGAAAATACAGAATGAAAAAAGCAGCTGGGCGTGGTGGCGCACACTTGTAATCCCAGCATTCGGGAGGCTGAGACCGGAGGATTCGGGTTCGCAGCCAGCCTCAGCTACTTAGTGAGGCTCCTTGCAACTTAGTGAGATCCTGTTTCAAAATAAAGAATAAAAAATAGGGCTGGGGGTGTAGCTCGGAGGTAGAATGCCCCTGAGTTCAATCCCCAGTACCGCAAAAAAAAAAAAAAAAAAAAAAAAAAAGCACACCTTGGCATATCATAGTCAAAGTGCTAAAAAGCAGAGATAAAGAAAATATCTTGAAAACAGTCAGAAAAAAAAAGATACTGCATACAGAGAACAACATATTCAATGTCACTGTTTTGTCACCAAGAACAATATAGACCGAAAGACAGTGGAACATCTTTAAAATGCTGAACAAAAATAGTCAGCTTGGAATTGCTTTTTCAGTGAAAATATTTTTCCAGCATGAAGATGAAGCAAGAGGATTTTCTGCTAAAAGAAGATAGATTTTAGCCGGGCATGGTGGTGCACGCCTGTAATCCCAGTATGTAGGAGGCTGAGACAGGAGAATCGCAGGTTCGAGGCCAGCCTAGCAATTTAGTGAGGCTCTGTTTCAAAATAAAAAATAAAAAGGGAGCTGGGCATGGAGGTGCACCCTTGTAATCCCAGAATTTGGGAGGCTGAGGATCCGGGTTTGCGGCCAGCCTCAGCTGCTTAGTGAGGCCCTCCGCAACTTAGTGAGACCCTGTTTCCAAATAAAGAATAAAAAAGTTAGGTCTGGGGCTGTAGCTTGGAGGTAGAATGCCCCTAGGTTCCATCCCCTGTACCACAAAATAAAATAAAATAAAATAAAAATAAAAAAGGTCAGTGGGGTAGCTCAGAGGTAGAATGCCTCTGGATTCAATCCCCAGTACCACACACACACACACACACACACACACACACACACACACATACGCGTTTTTGTCACTGCAGACCTGTGCTGTAGGAGGTGCTGCAGAAAGTGTTCCAGGCTGAAGGGAACTGAAGCCAGACGGAAGAGCGGAGCCACGGGCTGGAAGAAAGAGGAATAGAGAGGAATGGGAAGTTTGTAGGTCAAGGTTACGTACAGTTTTCTTCTTGATGCCTTTAAAATACATACAGCCTTTTAGTAAGTCCTTTTTTTATTTTTATTTTTGGTGGTCCTGGGGATTGAACCCAGAGGCATTCTACCTTTGAGCTACACCCCCAGCCTGATTTTATTTCTTATTTGGAAACAGGGTCTCGCTAATTTGATGAAAGTCTCACTGCTTGCTGAGGCTGTCCTTGAACCTGTGATCCTCCTATCTCAGCCTCCCAAGTATAGGGATTAAGGGATTACAGGCCTGTGCCACCATGTCCAGCTATATATAGCCTTTTTTTCTTTCTTTTTTTTTTTTTTTTGTGGTACTGAGAATTGAACCCAAGGGCATTCTACCTCTGAGTTACACCCCCAGTCCTTTTTTTAGCTGAGGCTAGCTGTTAACCTGGATTCTCGGGTCTCAGCCTCCCAAGTACTGGGATTATAATTGTGTGCCACCACTCGTGGCTTATATATAGCCTTTTTTTTTGGTACTGGGGATTGAACACAGGGGCATTGTATCTTCGAGCTACACCCCCAGTCCTATTTTTTATTCTTTATTTTGAAACAGAGTCTCACTAAGTTGCAGAGAGCCTCACTAAGTAGCTGAGGCTGGCTGCGAACCCAGATCGTCGAGTCTCAGCCTCCCAAGTACTGGGATTAAAAGCGTGCAACACGCCGGGCGTGGTGGCACACGCTTGTAATCCCAGCATTCGGGAGGCTGAGACCGGAGGATCCGGGTTCGCGGCTAGCCTCAGCTACCTAGTAAGGCACTCCACAACTCAGTGAGACTCGGTTTCAAAATAAAGAGTAAAAAGTAGGCCTGGGGGTATAGCGTGGAGGTAGAATGCCCCTGAGTTCAATCCCCAGTACCGCAAAAAAAAAAAAAAAAAAAAAAAAA